>CM047870.1:12067151-12247151 GCA_026212405.1 Petrea volubilis
ATAGCAAAAATGAATTATTAACAAAAAGTTAAAGTGGTGTAGTGGTTTAATGCTCTAACTTTAACTAACAGGTCAAGAGTTCAAATCATATTTGTTGCAAAAAAAAAAATAAAAATTTTTTAGCCACGGCCAGACGTGGCTAAATTAGCCACGGTCTGGCGTGGCTAAGGGCCACGATTTAGCCACGTCTAGTCGTGGCTGGATTAGCACGGTCAGGCCGTGGCTAATCCGTGGCCCTTAGCCACGGCCTGGCCGTGGCTAGACTGTGGCTAAGGGCCACGGCTTAGCCACGGTCTGGCCGTGGCTAACATTGGCGGCAAAACTGGCGCAAATGTTAGTCACGACATTTAGCCACGGCCTGGCCGTGGCTAAATCAGTCACGGGTAATCCGTGGCAAATCCGTGGCTAAAGCTCAAAATTTTTTTCACCCGAAAACCGTTGCTAATCCGTGGCTCATCCATGGCTAATAGCCACGGATTAGCCACGGATTTTTACCGTGGCTAAAATCCGTGGCTATTTGCTCTTTTTCTAGTAGCTGAAAGTGGCATTGGGTAGCTTGGAGTAATTATGTTGTCGTAAAGATGTAGGCGAATTGGGTTTCGTTCGTTGTGTTTATTTAATGATGGCCTTACTGCTAAACAGCTCTAGCGTATTGTTATGTTTAAAGATTCTTTGCTTAGTCGAGTGATGCGTGGTACAACAGTTTTCGAGACCTTTTGATTTTAAACTGGTAGCAATCCAGTACTACATGGCGGGGTATTTTGGGTTCAAGGAGGCTTGTATAGGCGGGGGGTAAGTGGAGAGTGGGTTCGGGTCGCAATATCAATGTTTGGGATGATATGTAGGTGCCAAGACGTTCAATTTTCGCGTGATTCGCCACGTCTTGATCACCCTCATGACTTGAAGGTTGCGGACTTGTTGCTCCAGGATGGTGGGGGAATGGAATGACGGAAGCTAAATGAACTGTTGCTGCCCTTGATGTTTCTCTTATCCGGTCCATTCGATTGGTGACTTGGCCAATGATGACGTTCTTGTTTGGCATTTCAACCAAAACGGCTTTTCTCAACTAAAAGTGCTTATCATCTCGCCTTGACGCTTACGGGGCAATCGAATTCAGGCTCACCTAGTTCATCAGCTTCTTGGCGGTTTATTTGGGGTGCCAAGGTGGTTAATAAGGTTAAGATTATGATTTGGCGACTATGCCGGGAGGCGATCCCGACGGTTGATAATTTGCATATCGTGGTATTCACGTGCATGATGGTTGCCCTCTTTGCTCTTACGAATCGGAAAATTCCCAGCATATTTTTCTTGACTGCCCCTTTACCCGTCAAGTGTGGGCTCTCTCTAATCTCCCATGGACGGCTATCTCCTCGTGGTATTCCTCTTCGGAAGAGTGGGTCCGTTTTTTGTATCCAAGCTAACGAAAGATGAGTTCCATTTCTTTCTTTATCTGGCCTGGTCGCTTTGGTTTTTCAGGTGTAAACTTTTGATGGAAGGGCGAAACGGGAGCCACTTTACGTTGTTCAGTCGGCGCGGCTCACTGGACATCCTTCGAACTAGCTCTATCCCAGCCAAGATCTCTCGAGGTGAGTCAACAAGAACACGGGAATGTCCAGTGGAGAAAGCCGCCTACTGTGTTCTGAAGTTAATTGCGATGGTGCCGTTCTTTGTCCAGGATCAGGCGATGGGTTATAGGCGTGGGGGTGCGCGATCATGACGGCAGATGTGTGACCTGGAGTTCCCAAACGGCTGAGAATCCCAGGTGATGCAATTTACACTAAAGTGTTGGCAGTGCTGGAAACTGTTGAGTTGGCATCTCGAATTGCTTGCACTGACGCTATCTTTGAGAGTGATTCCGCGTGCTGGTCCAGAAACTCAACTGCAGGGAGCTGGATTTTTCCTCCATTGGAGCCTTGGTCCATGATATCCGTAGGAAGTGCGCTTCTTTTTCCAATGTTCTTTTTAATTTGTCCGTAGAGAGGGGAACTTTGTTGCCCATAGGTTAGCTCGCAATTCGTCTTTTGATGGTTCGGAGGTCTTTCGGTTCTCCCGAGTTATGTAGCCGATGTAATACTGGCGGAAGTCGGTTCTTCTTTGATAATGAGTTTTTTCATTATTTCCTTTCAAAAAAAAAAAAAAACTATACATGCACTCTTAACAATTTATGGCTTTGCAATAGCGGTTGCAGATTTGATCCGGAAATCTAAATATATTCAATATGTCTTCCACCCAAACCCGTCGGTGTCTTACTTGAAATCAAAGGAAAAGATTACGTTATAAAACAAGAGAAGATAATTAGAAGCACAAGGGTGCGATCATGTAAATATACTCTAATTTCCAAAGCAGATTGGTTAATTTCTTGATGTTTGCTTTCAAAATAAATGACCAATTAAGATCTTATCGTAGAGCCTGTTTGGATGGATTATTTAAAAAGATAAGTATCTATTTTTTTAAATAAAAGCATTTTAGTCAAAAATTTTGTGTTTGATTTAATGGATATGTACCTCGCCATAATACGTGGGAAGTGTGATGTTAATCTTAATAGATGTGTGTGGGGGGGGGGGGGTGGTGATGTATGTATTATAAATAAAAGAGCCCGAGGGTCTTTTTTTCAATATTATCATTGTGGTAGGTTAGAAATGATTTGTCACTAAATAATTAAATGCATGCATTATTAATGACAATTTTTGTAGTACCATTTGATACGAGTTTTGTCACTAATAAGTTATATAAATGGCAATATATATATATATATATATTGAATCACTAAAAAATAGCAACAACTTAAGAACATAATTTAGCATCTTGTAACGCATAATAATGCGCAGTGGAATATACAGAAAGGGGTTGGTGAGCTTAATTAATTAAAGGAAAAGGGGCCAAAAAAGAAGATTCACTGCTAGTTAATTAATTTGATGGCTGTCCTTCATCAATTTAGACTACAGCTATACAAAAATGGAGAATATATACACTAGAATGTGTGGTGGTGGGTGGGGGGAAGAGGGAGGGAAGGTGATATTTGTCAATTCTTTGACTACACTCCCTAACTTATAACTGATCCACAGGAAAACTTACTATAAAATATCTACTTGCTCCTCTTCAAATGATGCCACTTAAATTGATTGCATAGATTTTAATCACTAAGTTGTCGCTATATGAATGTCGTTGATTATAAACAATGACAACTTAATTACTAAAACCCATCACCTTAAATTAAACCGTTTAGTAACAAAATAAAGTTAATTATCATTTAATCAATATAGTAGTGTCAAATATAAGTTGTTATAATTTGTTATATAATTGATATTAACATTGTTATTAAAACTTTTGTTACCAATATTACATGCTTTTAGCTCGACCATATATATAGACACACGCATAAAATTCAACAGCCAAACTGTAGTCGCGCATGAAATAGGAAATGCTATAACTATATCGATCAATACTATTCAATATTTACAAACTTAGATAATTAAATTATATACGATGATAGTAATATTTTATATAGTAGCAAATTAATATATATATATACACACACACACATATATATATATATATATTATTGTGAGGAATACTAGGAGGTATTTTCTCCAAAGATTCAATTAGTCACCAGACATGCATACTCTTGAAAAACTAATTAACAGGACTAGAGACACGACATAGAAAATGAACTCTAGCTATATATTAAAACGTAGTTTGTTTGTGATATAATTTGACGAAATTAAGTATGTCTCTCAATCCAGAGTTTATTTTAACTGCTTGGAAGTTTGATTCTACATCCCTGTTACTAGACCATCCAATTATAAACCATTTTGCTAAACACTTTGATGCAAAATCTTGACATCATACTAAGGAAAATTTGCAATTTAGACATGTAACTATAGGGTTCTGACAGTTTTGATACGATTTTTATTCCTAATTTGTGATTAAGTCTTACAATTATACGAAATTTATGAATTGAAGATAAATTGCAGCAAAAATTACAAAATTCATCTAGAAAAGTTGCACGACTACGTGACTTTTTTAGGAATTATTATCATTTTTATCCGTTATGTTAATTTGGGGCGTATGTTTTTTTTACCCATCAAACATTCACTTTGCAATTTTAGTCATATATGTTTTGAAAATATTGCAATTTCAGTCCGATTTCACCGGAATCTGTTGGAACTTGCTGACGTGACGTCACAATTAATTTTATGCACCACGTCAGCGAGTTCCGACGGATTCCAGTGAAATCGAACTTAAATTGTAGTATTTTTAAACATATAGGATCACAATTGTAGTGGGCATACTTAACGGGCAAAAAACATACACCTCCAAATAGAACAGGCGAAAATGGGAATTATCCCTTTTTTTGGTTTGAAAAAGGGAATTATCCCTTTTTTTTTTTTTAATTGTTCTTTCAATCATATTTAACTATATATATGTATGTGGATAGAAGGTAGAAGCTCAAATTAAAACGCTAACTCGGCCCATTTTTTGCGGATAGGATCCTCTATTCTAAAATAGTATTTCATCTCCTATTCCATAATTCACATTCATGTCATGTATATAAAATTACCTTCTTAATTATACACTTGGACAATTGTCGTATATCCATAAATTGGAATAGGAAACGAAACACGGTTTGGAATAGAAGATTTCGTGTGCATTTTTTGGCATTCAGAAATTGATACTTTGAACTTTCACTTTAATCGTTGTCTACGAAAAGCCATGTATGCCTCGCACGACATTTTTTTTCCGTTGAATTTTGTAACTCTTTTTCATGAAATTTGTCCTCATGAATTTGCAATTTCAGTAAAATTACAACTTAATCAGAAATTAAAATTCAATTGTAATTTTCCCTCTTATCAATACCATGCATGCTCGCATGAGCTAAAATTAAGGAAGATAATTATGGAAGCACACAACATGCATGGTCAATAATATTCAATAATAGGTTTCATCTTATTCATCGATAATATTCCACTAAAAACATCAATGAAAGAAATCAAATTACAAGTAACACATATTATTCAAGAATATACGTATGGATAGCGAATTAATAAGCGTACGCGACAATTAACTATATATACATGAGTTAGCTCTCGTAAGTTAAGTTTTTCCATTTATCTGTAGTGGAAGATATGTAAGCAGAGGCTTTGCTGTCAATCCCGGGCTCGGCCACCCACCACGATCCTCTGTCTTCGTCGCTGGGATAAACTTTGTAAGCCTTCACATAATCGTCCCCACAATCCTTCTTTGAGTGATTATTTCTGGATTTGAAGAAACTGAAGAGTGAGAAAGAAGATCTCTTCTTGCCTGCCATTCAACTGTGTGTGTGTGTGTGTGTTTTTTTTTTTTGATGGACGAGCTTTGATTGTGTGTGTGTGTAATATGTTAATTGTTGTGTTTTGCTTGTTTTCTCAATGGCTGTGTGGTTCCGTGGAATTTATAGTAGGTTTTGGAGGTGATCCAACGGCGGAGAATGTTTTGACCCTCCTTTGTTACTTTTTCTTCTTTTTTATTTGTTTTTTCGAATTTTCATGGAAATTCCCATGAAAGGATTCTTGATGAAGCAATTACTTCGATGGTCCAATCGTGGAAATCAAACGGGAATGTTTCGGAGGGAAACGCCCTCAAAAAGTTAGTAAAGACACGTTCTATTAGGGCTCATTGAATTTTGATATCAATTTTCAATTCACAACTTTTATCTTTTCTAAATGTTGTTTAATTTGCCAGCAAATTTTCGTTAAGTTTTCTGCGGAAAAACACACATGAAAATCATGTGCACCTTAAATGTGGGAGGGATACGTGCATTTCTTCACAAAAAAAATTAGGAAAAATTACACTGACCACCCATGAGGTTTGGCTGATTTACGAAAAACCCCCTATTTTTTCAAAAATTACCAAAAACCCCCTAAGGTTTCAAAAATATTACAAACTTATTCGAATTTCCGAAAATACCCCTTCCCCTTTTTTGGGTGATTTACATTGACCACCTTGAGATTAGGCTAATTTACGAGAAACCCTCTGCGGTTTCAAAAATTATCAAAAACCCCTTGAGGTTGTACTAATATTACAACTAGCACCTACTTAGGTTGACTTATCAACAATATTAATTCTTTTTTTTTCCCTCTGTAATATTGTTATCATAAAATTTTAATTTAATAGATTTGGAAAAAAAAAATGATTACTTATTCAAATAAATATTTCGAATTTAATATTATGAATTTATACTAAATATATGTAATATGTGCTAAATTTATATTTGAGAAAAATATAATTATATGCATCGTATATATCCATTATGTGAAATGAGAAATATAAACATTGATTGAAATAAAAAATTGAAATTAAATAATGCACTTGAAATTTTTATTTAGCTTGAGGACTCTAACTCATTTCTCTTAAAATTTACTCTGTATTAGCGATAATATAACATACTTGATGTGTTGGTAGATACCTTTAATGCATTAAATTCAGAATATTTATTTGAATAAATAATCACATTTTTTTAAATCTATTACATGAAATTTTATGATAACAATATTACAGAGGGAAAAAAAAGATTTAATATTGTTAATAAGTCAACCTAAATAGGTGCTAGTTGTAATATTGGTATAACTTCAGGGGGTTTTGGTAATTTTTGAAACCATAGGGGGTTTCTCGTAAATTAACCAAATCTCAGGGTGGTCAGTGTAAATCACTCAAAAAAAGGGAAGGGGTATTTTCGAAAATTTGAATAAGTTTGTAATATTTTTGAAACCTTTGGGGGTTTTTGGTAATTTTTGAAAAAGTAGTGATTTTTTCGTAAATTAGCCAAACCTCAGAGGTAGTTAGTGTAATTTACCCAAAAAATTAATCAAAAGTTTACGGTGAATCAATACTAGAAAAATGAAAATTTATAGGATGAAATTTGAGGAAAATACAAATGTTAATACCAAAACTATAGCATTATATATGAGACGACAAAAAAGATTTTTCCATCCTCAGTATTTCTCTCGTAATTTTTCTATAATTCACATAGATATTTTTTTTCTTTTTTTTTGGTAAAAATTTATATATGGATATTGGAACATGAAAGTGCTGCAATTATATGCAATAGGCGAATAGCAAGATGTAAATAACTTGGAAAAATAATGAATTGCTATTTTTGCCTATTATTGGCAAAATGTATATTATTATTATTATTATTACTACTACCACTACTACTATTTGAGAGGGTGGTCGATTAGATTTTAATTGTTATATTAATATGTTAAACTCATAAAACCCAAAAGATGGTAATCACCATTTTATCATAAATCAAACAATTACTGTATAACTCGATAACCTCATATTCTGATTAAGTTCTCTTCTTGTTATCTATCTCTTGAAGGAAGCTCGGGAAGCTCATGAATAATCTTTTAGCAGCAATGATATCATCCGATAAATTAAATGCATATGAGTTTTCTAATTTTTACACACACACACACACACACAGATATATATATATATATATATATATGTTGTCAATTAAGTAAATTACGTGAAGCATTTTCCTAAACCCGCGTCCTTTACTTTGAAGTCTTTCTTAGTTCGAGAGGCGAATAATTAAAATACAATCAATTACTTTTTACCGAATAAACAAATAAATAATTTTAAATTACATAAAAATCCGGTGCGACCAATTAAAATACTCTGAACAATTAAAGAAGTAAACGCAAATGATTAGTAAAACGGAAAGAGTCAAGAAATATCCCGCAGGACCTTTTTTGAATGATTTGACTTCATGCACTGGCTTCTCTTCAGGATCTTTTCTTGCTTGCTTAGTTAAAATAATTAGTTACTTAACTAAATAATAATTGTACTTAGGACTACGGAAACTCATATTCCCCTTTTGCTTTAAGAATATATGAATGTATTTATATAAATTAGTTAGTGTGTTGTTGCTGTCTTCACATCAATGAACTTAACTATTTAATTTAATATTCCATTTGTAAAACCATCATGTGATTCAGCATATTTGTTAGGCTGTTCAAACTTCTTGCGAATACATAGTTGAATTTGGACATTGGTCGTTTCGTGCAGAAACATTCTTAATTATTTTATTGGCTTGTTTAATTATTTTTCTTTTTGGGAAAAAAAAAAGATTGAGCTCTAATTTCCGTAAATTTGGCCTAATTGCAAGTGGGTATTTGGCCTAATGACCAACCAAAATGATTCAAGAAAATTAAGTTATGTGGCTAGAAATTGAAGGGAATAAGAGAAAGAGATACAATGCTTTTTGTAGATTTGATTCTTGTTCAAATTGATGTTTACACTTTTTCCGGCTGTGAATTATTGGCCTAATGTTTAATATTCCTACCAAAGAACAACACTGTTTTGGTCTAGCTAATTGAGAAAACTTAATTTAACTGTAATTAATAAAATTTGATCTCATAATTTCATGTACCTTACAAATTTTAAACTTCTCAAAGGTGGTTAACTAGGAGGTTAGGCATTGCATTTGAAGTATACCCTCAAGTCATGAAATAGTATCATATATATGCACATATTCACTATGTATATCACATTATATTTTTTTAATACATATCATCAAATTACATCAATAACTCTTCCAGTACAAATCAAACAATTACATCATATTTTAAATTAAATCATTCACAAACTATTACAATAAACTACTATTAAAGTAGAATAATAAACTACCATAAAGGTAGGAAGACAATCCACACATTTATCGATGGGAATCGAACTCAAGACCTTTAAAGTCTTGGGGCCTCAACTTCACCAGCTGAGCTATGTAAATCACATTATTAATCTTACCTTCCTTGGCTTTCATGAATATGATCAATCAAACCACCTAAGATTTGATGATGTCTTAATTCGGTGAAAATTCAAGATTGATTGGAAAAAAGGGTCTTGAAATAGGAGATGGAGTTTGTGAGATTTGCTAGATCCAACATATATATATATACACACACACACACATATATATATATATATATTAGCTAGTAGGGAGTGTTTGATGGAGACCCTTCAACACTCGAATTAGTAGGGATCAAATGGAATCTAGATCACATAAAGCAAATGCGAGAGCGAGTGCGCGAAAGCGTAAAAATAAAAAAAAAATGTTGAGTGCAAGAGCGCCTTAATGCGTCTAATAAAATATTATTTTATATATAATATTAAATTATATATATTCAATACAAAATACATTTGAAGATGGAGTATTGACGTGGCGTACTTTCGACAGGACTTCCCAATCGCCTTTCACGCGCCACGCTCGTCGCTTCCCACTGCTCAAAATCCTTGAGGACGTTTCCGATCGGGTGCTCTAGATCGACCGGTTTGGCAAACCGTCATAACCATCCTTGACAAGCCCGGCCGAATGATTCCTCTGTGTTAGCCCTAATATTTATTTTGATGATGATTCAAAACTTGGTTGTTTTGGCAAGAGTTGATTGTGATTTTCTAAATGCAAGGAAAGATGGTTGGACTGAATCTTTTGTGATCAGCTGACTAAGGAATTGAATGGAAGATCTCTTATAATCCTTAAATGAGGGATTAACTATGGGAATAATTGATTAGGCTATATTATGAGCCTTTGACCAATTATTCTCTTACCTTGTCAAGATCAATTCACTACCTCTCACCTACTGATTTCAAGAAGGAAGGATATACTGCCTTATTCACAGGCACGCTGCTGCAAGTATAAATAGACGTCTGTGCAGTACCAGAAAAGCATCTTATTCACTCTGCTTGCCTCTGCTTGATTTTGAATAAGTATTCTGTGTATTGATAGGCTAAATACGTGTTTAGAGTTAGAGTGCTAAGGACCAGACACCTCTGTGTTGGTACCAGGCATCTACCAGATACACGTTAGCTGTGAACGTGGTTTTTGCCACTCTGTATCGTTCCTATTTTCTGGTTTCGATTTTGTTCAAACAGTATACTAATAAAATATATTTTTACAGGTTTAAAAGCCTAGGGTGAAATATACCTAGGTAGTGGATTAAGCTTCGACCCAACCACTATACATAACTGCATCCTTTTTATTAAGTTTTTTGCTACTTTAATTTTTGTCAATTGGTATCAGAGCTTGGTGCTTGCAAAAGGTTTTTTTTTTGTTGTTCTTTTTGGTTTAATCAACCCAAGTGAAAGATCCTATGGCTTGTTTGAATACTAATTTATATGCTGAGGGCCTTTCACATACTAGACCCCCTTTATTTGATGGAACAAATTATGCCACTTGGAAAAATCGTGTCAAGGAGTATTTCATCTCTATTGACTTTAAATTGTGGCGTGTCCTTAGTAAAGGACCTGAAGTTCCTATGAAAGGGGAGGGAAACAAGAAAATTCCTAAAACAGAAGATGAGTTCACATAAGAAGATGAAAAAAATCCTTTCTTTAAATGCTAAAGCTAAGCATATTCTTTCTTGTGCTCTTAATATTGAAGAATATAATAGAGTAAGCACTTGTGAATCAGCAAAAGATATGTGGGATATGTTGCAAGTAACCCATGAAGGGACATCTCAAGTTAAAAGTGAAAGGGTGGCTCTTCTCACCCGTCAATTTGAGATGTTCCAAATGAACCAAGGTGAAAGCATAAATCACATGTATGCTCGATTCATAGAAATTGTAAATCAAATGTTCGCTCTAGGAAAGGAAGTGACAGATGAAGAACAAGTTAGAAAAATCCTCAGATCACTCCCAAGAGAGTGGAACCCTAAAACCACAGCTATTTTGAGGCCAAGCACTACACGAAAATGCGCAATTTTCGGCGGAATTTCGGCGGATTTTCGGCGCGAATTAAAAAAAATATTAATTAAAAATTTTTCGAAATTTTCGGCGGAATTTCCGCAGAAAAATTATTTAATAAATAAAAAAATTAAGGTTAATAAATTTCGGCTGATTTTCGGCGTAAATTTCCGCCGAAATATTTTTTTTAAAAAAAAATTGAATTATAATAATTTTCGGCGGATTTTCGGCGGAAATTTCCGCCGAAAAATAATTTTTTTTTTTAATTATTAAAAATTTCGGCGGAAATTTCCGCCGAAATATTTTGAAAAAAAAAATTGAATTATAATAATTTTCGGCAGATTTTTGGCGGAAATTTCCGCCGAAATATTTTGAAAAAAAAAATTGAATTATAATAATTTTCGGCGGATTTTCGGCGGAAATTTCCGCCGAAAAATTAAAAAAAAAAATTTCATTGATATTATAATATATTTTTCAAAATATTTATTTTCGGCGGAATTTCGGCGGAAATTCCACCGAAAATAAATAAATTATTTTTAAAAAATGATTTTTGTTTTCGGCGGAAATTCCGCCGAAAAATAATAAAAAAATTTGAAAGAAATTACAAAATAAAAAACAGATTATAATATTTTTAGATTTTGTTTTCCGCTTTTAAGAGTTAGTATAATTATTATGGTTTTTCTCGGATCATGTTTGTGTTCCTATTTTGTTGAAGTTATTTTTCGTAATACGTTTTGTTTTATATATTTTATAAATAGTTTTCAATAAATGTGTCAAATTAAGCGTATTGTATTTATTATGACTTATTGTTGCTTTTATTTGAAAGTCATTTTTTAAATTAAATTGTAAATTGTATTGTGTTATTTGTAATCGTGGAGGCCTTTTTTTATTTGTTGAATTCAATTATCGGTGTACGTTTTGTCATATTAAGGTGGCATATAAATAGTTTTCAATAAATGTGTCATATTAAGCGTATTGTATTTTTTGTGTTTATTATATGTAGCAATTTTTCAAGGATTGTGTTTATTATGACTTCATGTAACCTTTATTTCACTAAGTCTCATAACAAATCAAATATTTGTTTTATAATAACTATTATGATGTCACGTAACAAATATGTTCTGAGACGTATTAAAATAAATTAATATAGTGATACGAAATATATTAGGAGTTACTAGAACAAGCTAGTTGTTCTGAGACGTAGCGACAGATGTAATAACTTATATTGACATATATATAATATTTTGTTTAATGAATAGGTAAGGCTGAAATTTTGTTTAATAACATTTACATATTTGGAAATTATAAACTGTTCTCAGTGGCCATAATACATATCATATAGTTTAAATTAATTAGTTATTGCACAATAGTCGGCAATTGCAATTAATAAGTTATTGCAATTGCAATTTTATAAATCTACATATTAAAAGTCATACTTTTGTCCAAAGATTATAAGGTAGTTACATTTCGTCGGATTATGAGTAATATTGTTAAAACTACGTATTTTATAATTATAAGTTAACAATAACACTAAAAAATAATTACTAATGAATTAATATATTATTTAATATATTATTATAAGATTTAATATAATATTTTCTTTATACTGTGACAAATATTTAAATGAAATATTTTTATGTATTTTTATTATAAATTAATAAAATAATTTCCGCTTATGAAATATTTTTATGTATTTTTATTATAAAATAATTTTTTTTTATTATTTTCGGCGGAATT
Organism: Petrea volubilis; assembly: GCA_026212405.1. Taxonomy (NCBI): domain Eukaryota; kingdom Viridiplantae; phylum Streptophyta; class Magnoliopsida; order Lamiales; family Verbenaceae; genus Petrea; species Petrea volubilis. Next base: position 12,079,614 of record CM047870.1, read on the forward strand.
TCGGCGAAAAATTCCGCCGAAAATAAATAAAAATATTTTAATTAAAATTTGAAATTTTCGGCGGAATTTCCGCCGAAAATAAATTTACATTTTACCTTAGTTTAACTTTCTTCCCCCTTATTTTTCATCTTCTCCCTCCCCCCTCCCTCCCCCACCCCCTCGGTCCCATCGCCCAGCCTCCCCCCGCCGCAGGTCCCCGCCCCACTACCGCCCCCGCCGCCCCCCGGCCGCAACGCCGCCGTCCCCCCCCTCCCCCAGCCGTCCCTTCCCCCTCCCCCTCCCCCAGCCGTCCCCCGCCTCCCTCCTCCCCCCCCCAACCGCCCCTCCCCCAGTCGTCACCCCTTCCCTCCCACCGCCGCCGGCCACCAGCTGCCGCCGCGCCTCCCCCTCCCTGGCCCTCCTCCTTCCCTGACCTCCCTCCTCCTCCCCGGCCCTCCCCCTATGCGTCCCCCCCCCAACCGCCCCCTCCCCAGCCCCCCTAGCCCCCTGCCCCCAGCTTTCCCCCCCCAGCCCCCAGCCCTAGCCCCCCTGCCCCCCCTCCCCCCTCCACGCCGCCATTTCGTCAAATTTTTGTTGTAAGTTTTTAGATTTGTGTATTATTTTGGCAAAAATTAAATCCAAATGTGTTATGTCATATTGTGTTTGATTATTTGGAAATATTTAAAAGTTAGGTGTTTGATATTTTTGTAATTTTTGGAATTTGTATTTGTTGTAGGTAATTTATTGCATTGAATTTTGGATTTAAAGCGAAGACAAAGGTAAGTACGGCTAACCTTGACATATATATATGTATATATGTACATAATTAGATAGTTTATAGATAGTAGGTTAGTCCGTGATGTGGGGATGGAGAACGGGAATTGGGGGAAGGGGTGGAGCCTTCCCATTGCTCACTGTTGGTTTTTCTGTGCTTGTGTGATGTGGAGAAATAAGGGGATGGTACATATTCGATATATATATATATATATACATAATATATTTTGGCGTTTTTTGTGTATTGATTTTCAGTATATACTTCATGCGTTTTGTGTTTGTGGGATGACGTGATTATTGGTTGAATATGAAATGTGTATTCGATGTTGGTTGTACGATCTGAACCATAATTTTAAATTAAACATGTTATTTAAGGAAAGAAAATGGTTATTCAATTATTTTTTTAATAAAATTACTAAAAACACCAAACTTATAAAAGTAATACACGCGTGTAGATGGATATTCCGAAACACAGAACGTGGATGTATACAATGACTTATCCTAGTCGAGGAGGGCTTTTACCAGCTTATTATGAGGGCGTTATGAACTTTATAGAACACATCAAGAGTTGCCCGGATTATATTTAGTATGGCGAAATTCGTTGTCCTTGTAAGAAGTGCGAGAAAAAATGTCTTCTGTTAACATTGGATGATGTCGCAGTGCATTTGTTAACGAATGGTTTTAAACCAAATTATTGGTATTGGACTGATCATGGTGAGGTCCAACCCTCTGTAAAATTCCTTGGCGAATCAAGCAGTGGTACACAGAATGACCCATTGCAAAGGTATGCTGAAATGTATTTTGACGCTGCTAGGGAAGAGGTAGGGGTTGAAATACCAGATGATTTTGTGGAACAACCTAATTGTGAAACTCAAAAATTTTTTGACCTTTTGAATGAGTTTAACCAAGAGGTGTGGCCTGATTGTATAGATCATTCTCCACTTTCAATTGCTGCAAGGTTGTTGAGTATAAAAAGTGATTATAATGTTGCACAAGATGGACTTGACGAGATCATCCAATTGATGTCAGAAGTGATGCCTGCTGGGCATAAAATGCCAACAAACTTTTACGCGGCACAAAAATTAGTCAAAAAGTTGGGTTTGACTAGTTAGAAGATAGATTGTTGCATTAGTGGCTGCATGTTATACTACAAAGATACTGTAGATGCGTTGAATTGTATATTTTGTGGTGCGCCAAGATATCGTGATAGCGGGGGGCATGTGCGTGCAAAACAAGTCCCTCAAATGAGGATGCATTATTTGCCTCTTATTCCACGATTGAAGTGCATCTATGCATCTTCGGCTTTAGCACCTCACATGAGATGGCATGCACAGCATCGGCGGCCTGATGGTGTTATGTGTCACCCAGCAGACGGGAATGCTTGGAAGAATTTTGACGCCGTATATCCCGATTTTGCAAGTGATCCTAGAAATGTGCGGCTTGCTTTGTGTGCTGATGGTTTCACGCCGTATTCCCAATCTGCGGCGTCGTACTCTTGTTGGCCAGTAATCGTGACGCCATATAATTTGCCTCCTGAAATGTGTATGACAATGCCATACATGTTTCTGACATGCATAATCCCTGGTCCTAAAAATCCGAAAGTAAAAATTGATGTATATTTGCAGCCACTGATTGATGAGTTGAAGGAATTGTGGGAAAATGGCGTATCCACGTATGATGTACATGCAAAACAGAATTTTATTATGCGTGCTGCATTAATGTGGACTATTAATGACTTTCCGGCTTATGGAATGATGTCGGGATGGATGATAGCAGGTAAGCTAGCTTGTCCGTGTTGTATGGGGTACAACAAAGCATTTACGTTGAAGCATGGATGAAAGAATTCATGGTATGATTGTCATCGAAGATTTCTAGACTTGAATCACCAATACAGAAGAAACAAGATTAACTTTAAAAAAAAGTTAGTCGAGAGGGATCCTCCTCCTCCGATGCCTACCGGAGATTTGGTGTGGAATGATGTGCAGTGGTTGCCGAAAATAATTGACCAACCATTTATGGGGAAACCAGCTGGCTACGGCGTTGAACATACCTGGACAAAGAAAAGTATTTTTTGGGATTTACCTCACTGGAAGCATCTATTGATACGACATAATTTAGATGTAATGCATATTGAGAAAAATGTGTTTGACAATATTTTTAACACTGTTATGGATATACAAGGTAAGACTAAAGATAATGCAAATGCAAGGCTGGATATGCAAGATATGTGTAGGCGACCTGAGCTACAATTGATCGTAAAGCCTAATGGCCAATGGGGAAAATCGAAGGCAAAGTACACCTTTAGTCTTGAACAAAAACGGCTGATTTGTGAGTGGATCAAAGAACTTCGAATGCCGGATGGTTATTCCTCCAACTTGAGTCGATGTGTTGACTCACATCAAGCGAAATTGCATGGTATGAAAAGTCACGACTGTCACATTTTTATGGAACAGTTGTTGCCAATTGCCTTTAAAGACCTACCCGATGAGGTCTGGAAACCACTTGCTGAACTAAGTAAGTTTTTCAGAGACTTATGTTCCACCACATTAAGGCATGTTGATTTGGACAAGATGGAAGAAAACATTTCAGTGATTATATGTAAGTTGGAAAGCGTTTTTCCACCCGCATTTTTCGATGTGATGGAGCATTTGCCAATTCATTTGATCGACGAAGCAAGAAATGGAGGCCCGGTCCAATTTCGTTGGATGTACCCATTCGAGAGGTAATTGAATAATATTAAGAATTTCATTGCGTTTTGTATAATTATAAGCTAATGAAAATTTTCGAAAATTGATGTTATTTGTTTACTTTCAAACAGGTATCTAGGCAAAATTAAAAAAACAGTCAAGCAAAAAGCCCAAGTCGAGGGTTCTATATGTGAGGCTTATTTGCGGCGTGAAACAGCTCATTTTTGTTCGTTCTACTTTAAATCACACGTTCGTACATTAAGAAATAGAGTCGGAAGGAACGACGACGGTGGGGTAGATGAATCTATTGTACCTACATTGTCAGTTTTTAATCAAGTCGGTCGGTTACAAGGGAAATGTGTAGAACGATATTTCGAGCATGAAGCAGAATACAGAGCTGCGAGACACCACATTCTTTTAAATTGCGAAGAAGTTAAACCTTACATTAAGTAAGTATGAAAAATGCATGTTCTAAAAAGGAAGTATGTTTTAACTTTCTGTAACTAACTACATAATCAATTGCAGTTATTTTTTATCCTACTTCTGAATTGGTGATGCTGAAGCTAGCGACCGTATAGAATCGGAATTTGATGAGTAGTTTAAGGCATACGTAAGTACACAAATTCACATATTGTATTTAATTATGAAGTTTAACCTACGATTAAACATTGCAAATGATTATTTATCGTACAGGTTCATAATCCAGGACACGGGATTACGAATCTTTTCTTAAATCAATTGGCATGGGGTCCTAATAGGAAAATAAAAACATATCATACATACTTTGTCAATGGTTTCAAGTTTCACACTTCATCGTGGTGTCAAGGAAAAAAGACGATGAATTGCGGGGTTTGGGTGAAAGGCAGTTATGAGGATGCTGCCGTTGAGGATGACTACTACGGAATTTTGAATGAAATTGTGGAGTTGGAATACACTGGTGAGCCAATAAAAAGGGTTGTCTTATTCAAATGTGAGTGGTTCGATCCCACACCTCGAAAAGGAACTCGTATTGTACATCCAGAATACGAAATTGTTGAAGTAAAACAATCAGGTAGGTACAAAAAATACGATTCTTTCATAATCGCACAACAAGCCCGACAGGTATACTTTGTTAAGTATCCCGGAAAAATTAAAGAGAAAATGCGATGGCTTGCTGTCATTAAAAGTAAAGCGACCCGCCGCGTTGATGTTGAACACGCGTTGGAAGTTGCGTACCAAAATGACGATGGCGCAAATGTGCAAAACATCACTACTGATGACGTTGTAGGCTCAATGTGTGATCAAAATATGACATTAATGCCGGTTGATGAAGGAGAGCTTAATCAGGTTATACATACTGACGAAGAAGATGACGATACTGAAGAGGTTGATAGTGATGAGGCTGAAGCCAATGATGATTAAATTATGTTGCACGGTAAAATAAAAAGTTATATATACTTCATTAATATATGTGCTTGACTAGTTTCATTGTGTCTGTGAAGTGAGTTAACATACGCTATTGACTTTAATTGGATATACTTCATCAATTATTTATATCGGAATAAAGTTGTATTTTACCACCTTTGATACAAAAAATGTATACTTTTTTATTTTTGTATAACTTCTTTTGGATATAGATGCGGCGTGGCAAAAATAAGATTTCATATGGTAGATCAACTGATATGCCGACATCTAATCCGGGTTCTTCGTCATCCCATCGAGGCACCTCCCCAGCGTCCCTATCGGGCTCTTCCCCTTCTTACCATTCCACCCGCATCGGCCACAGTCCACCACCAGACATTCCGATGCAGTTTATGCCTACTCCTTCAATACTTAGTGGGCATAGTCCTCCTGTTACATCGCATATTCCTAGCCCGCCGCTACCACAGCAGCAGCCACAGCCTGAGGCTGACGAGCTTATGCAGGCCGATATCGAAGGAATTCAGGAGACGTACGCGATGCCTACACCTCCACCTGCACCGAATAGTAAAATTACGGTGACACCAGTTGGATCGAATCGGTTAGTTAATTTTTAAATTTTTATATGTAGTACCAAAAATCGTAATGATAATAAGTCGTACATGTGTAATAGCAAATTTTGATATCCCATGTAGTTTTTATCCTGGAAAAAGAGGTGGTGTGCACATTGGGAGTGTCATAAAGAGCCAGATGGACAGATCATACTTTACTTATGGCAAGGTTCCTGAAAATGTTCGATTGCGATGGTTCGGTGAATGGCAGGTAAAGTAACTAATATTGTATAAGCATTAATTTTGATGGCTGCGTATATTCCATTTATGTTTGAGTATTTCATTAATTTTAACATATGTGAGTGATAAAGTATTATTTGTTTTTGTTAGAAATATGTTTGTTTTAGGCCGGAGGAGACGGGGCATATGAAGATAACTTTTGACAATCGTGCAGCCAAAAAAATGGTTGACATGTATCGCAATATTAGAAAAATGATTGCGATTGGGGAAGGTCGACCACTGTGGCTTCCCGAACCAATATTCCAAGAGCTTACTGCGTATTGGGGCACGCCTGCATGGAAAAAGAAGAGTGAGCAGAACAGGATAAATAGGAACGTTGGTGGAGGTTCGTTGTATGGCGGTGGGCCTAAGTCGATATTTGAGCGTCGGATGGACTTGGTAGGTACCTTTTCGTATTAGTTATTTAACGTATAATAAAAGAGTTTATTTTTTTCTTTTAATTTGATCTGCTTCTTGTAGGAGGGGAAGTTAAAGAGGCCTGCTTTTAAAAGTGAGGTCCTTCAAGATTGTTACTTGAGGAAAAAAGATAAGGGACCGGATAAACAAGCAGGCACATGGGTTCACCCGGCGCCACAACAAGTTCATGTAAGTTAGATTTATTGAACTTAATTTTTTGGTTGAAATTGCTAACATTGACCTATTTACAATTGCAGGATAATTTTCAGAATTTGGTTCAGAATCGTCTGGATATGCAGGACGCCGACTTATCTGATCCATCAACTCAAGAAAGCATGAACGAGTTGTTTGATCAGGCTGCTGGGGAGCCTACCAAGAAGGGCCGAAAGTACGGGCAATATTATCAAACAACATCGGCACCTCAGCAATATAGTTTTTCTTCGCCCGGTAGTTCGTCGAGCCACTCCGACCCCGCGGTGTTGCGGTTAGAGAATCGAGTCGATCACCTCACCCAACAAAACTCACAAATCATGGAAATGATGCATCAGGTGATATCGATGATTTCGCAGAACAAAGCAAGCGGCTCACAGCAACCGACTTATGCCCCTCCGCCGGCTCAGCATGTCGCCGATGATGAAGACGAGTTTGATGAGGATGATTGTGATTAGTATGTACTTGGCTACAAACTAACTTCGTAATTTATGTATCGCACAAAATATTCGGCTGATTATGTTTTTCTATGTATTTGGATAAATTTATGTGGTTTATGAATCTATATGTAGGTTTTTATATATTTGATATGATATTTATTTGTAAAAATTAAATCATGTTATTATTATAATATTTCAAATATATTTTTTATAAAAATGAAGAAAAATATTATTAATTTGAATAATTGCAACAAAATCCCAATTTTAGGGACAAGATAATATTTTATTTCGAATTTAAGATTTATTTATAATTTGGGGCGGAAAATTAATAATTTTTTTAAAAAAATAATAATTATTTTCGGCGGAATTTCGGCCGAAAATTAATATTTTTTTTAAAAAATAATAAATAGTTTCGGCGGATTTTCGACCACAATTCCGCCGAAAATAATTATTATTTTTTAAAAAAAATTATTAATTTTCGGCGGAATTTCGGCCGAAATTCCGCCGAAAATATTTATTATTTTTTTAAAAAAATTTATTATTTTCGGCGGAATTTTGGCCGAAGTTCCGCCGAAAATAATTATTATTTTTTAAAAAAAAATTATTATTTTCGGCGGAATTTTGGCCGAAATTCCGCCGAAAATAATTCTTATTTTTTAAAAAAAATTTAATATTTTCGGCGGAATTTTGGCCGAAATTCCGCCGAAAATAATTCTTATTTTTTTAAAAAAAATTTATTATTTTCGGCGGAATTTCCGCCGAAAATAATAATAATTATTATTTTTTAATCTCTAAATATTTCCGCCGAAAATTCGCCAAAAATTATATAGCGACGAAGGATTTTTCGGCAGACTCGATTCGCCGAAAATTAATAATTCCGCCGAAAATTCGCCGAAAATCTGGCCGAAAATAGCGCATTTTCTTGTAGTGAAGGATGTCGATAAAATGACTATGGCTCAACTTATTGGATCACTCACATCATATGAAATGACACTAATTTCACAAGAAAACCAAGAGAAAAAACGTGATTTAGCTTTTAGTGTAGAAAAGGAACCAACTTTGGATAATCTAACTGAAAAAGAAATAGAGGATGAACTTGCTTTTCTCACAAAAAAATTTAGACAATTTTTCGCTGCAAAGTGCAAGTTCCAGAAGGATTCCAAAGAGAATTACAGAAAACCAAACTCTGACGAACCTACCAGGTGTCATGAGTGTGGTGAAGTAGGGCATAAGCGGCCAGAGTGTCCAAAGTTGCGACAATTCTATCAACTTAGGGATGATCATCACCAGCATTCAAGAAATATGCCAACCCAATGGGATGAGCGTCAACATCAACCCAGATCTATGACGGCAACATGGGATGACCCGGAACCAGAGCCCTTCGTAAATGAAGAAGACAGTGTAGATGTCAGTTTTATGGCACATCAGGTAAACTCGAATCCTTCTTCTCCTAAATACTATTCTGAGAGCGAAGATCATGAAATACGAGAGTTATTAAAAAGCAATCTAGAAAAAATTGAGAAATTATTTGCTAGAAATAAACTTCTTGAAGCAAATCTCATGAAAATCTTAAAGGAAAAACATGACATTGAAGAAAGATTAAGAGATTTATCAGAACTCTTCAAAAATGAAAAGGATATACTTCTAAATGAGAATGAAGTCCTATCTGAGGAAAATTCTCGTCTGGAAGAAGAATTAAATAAATTAAAACGTAGAAGAAAGTATCCTTTGAATAATAGAAACAAAAATTGCTATAACTGTGGTAGATGGGGACACATACAATATAATTGCTTTGGAATTTCAAAACCCAAAACTGTTTTAAAATGGGTCGCAAAAGGTACCGTGACTAACCCCCAAGGACCCGGTAGTACCAGGGTACCTAAGTTGAACTAATTATTGCAGGTGTCGTCCAAAGCATCCTTGAATAGCAAGTGGGTACTAGACAGTGGATGCTCGAGACATATGATCGGAAATAAGGCACACTTCACCCATCTGGAACATTGCGATGGTGGAAGTGTGATATTTGCAGATAATACCAAAGGTAGTATTATAGGTATGGGCACTATTGGCACCACCAACGGTACGTGCATCGAAAAAGTTTGGTTCGTAAGTGGTTTGAAACATAATCTCTTAAGCATCAGTCAATTGTGTGACAATGGGTATGATGTTAAATTTTCTCCCAACCATTGTCACATTCTTAAAAAGGGTCAAGAGGTTTTTACTGCAAATCGAGATAAAAACATTTACTGTCTTCACCTAAAAGATATTTTTGATCAAAAAATCGAATGCCTAGCTGTTACTGATGAATCCAGTTGGTTATGGCATAAAAGACTTGGACATGTAAACTCTGATCTTTTAGCTCACATCTCTTCACACGAATTGGTAAAAGGTCTACCAAAATTGAAATTTTCTAAAGATAGAGTTTGTGACGCTTGTGTTAAAGGTAAACAAAAAAGAACCTCTTTCAAAATCAAAAATGTTATAAGCACTTCTAGACCTTTGGATTTGCTCCATCTTGATTTATTTGGACCAATGAGAACTCAATCCTTAGGTGGAAAAAGGAACGTTTTTGTTATCGTTGATGACTACACACGTTTTACATGGGTATTCTTTCTAGCCCACAAAAACGATGCCCTTAAAGCTTTTATTCCTCTCACAAAACGTCTGGAAAATGAAAAAGGTTGGAACATCAAAAGTATTCGTAGTGATCATGGTACGGAATTTGATGAAACAAATTTTCTTATTTTTTGCTAACAAAATGGTTACAATCATGAATTTTCTGCGCCCAAAACACCCCAACAAAATGGGGTAGTGGAACGCAAAAATCGAATTCTTCAAGAAATGGCCCGAACCATGATACATGAACATAATGTACCCATGCATTTGTGGGCTGAAGCTGTCAACACTACATGTTACATATCAAATCGAGTATTCATAAGACAGCTTTTACAAAAAACGCCTTATGAACTCTGGTCCGGTAAGGTTCCAACTGTTTCATATTTCAAGATCTTTGGATGTAAATGCTTCATTTTAAATGACAGAGATCACTTAAGTAAATTTGACTCTAAAACTGTTGAAGGAATCTTCGTTGGCTACGCCACGAAAAGCAAGGCTTACAGAGTTTTTAATAAAAGAAAAAATTATGTGCAAGAATCAGTCCATGTTGTTTTTGATGAGACTAAGAGTAAAGCCAAGGAATCCTTGAGCTATGATGATGCAGAGTTTCTCCTTCTTCCAAAAGAAGTCTCAGAAGACCAGTTGAATACCAAGTCCGATAATGCAGAAGGAGAGTTATCACATGAGGAAACTACTCTACAATATCGAAAGTTCAAGCATGCATCCAGCCATCCAGTGGATAAAATCATCGGTGATCCCAAGTCTGGTATCACTACCAGATCACAAAGGAAGGACCAAAATGCGTTCATCTCTTTGACGGAACCACACAACACTAATGAAGCTCTAGAGGACCTAAATTGGGTAAATGCTATGGAAGAAGAATTAGCCCAATTTCAGAAAACTCAGGTATGGGAACTGGTAGAGAGACCAAAAAACCAAATGGTTATTGGTACCAAATGGGTCTTTCGCAACAAATTGAATGAAAGTGGACAGGTAACTAGAAACAAGGCTTGCCTTGTCGCTAAAGGATATTGTCAACAAGAGGGCATAGACTTTGACGAAACCTATGCCCCAGTTGCAAGATTAGAATCCATACGCATGTTGCTCGCTTTTGCATGTTTCAAAAAATTCTCTCTTTTTCAAATGGATGTCAAAAGTGCTTTCTTAAATGGTTTTATTAGTGAAATATTTTCGTTGAACAACCTCCTGGTTTCATAAACCAAGAATTCCCCACACATGTTTTCAAATTATCAAAAGCTCTATACGGTCTGAAACAGGCACCTCGTGCCTGGTATGAAAGACTGAGCCTTTATCTGGTCTCAAATGATTTCACTGCTGGATCAAGTGATCCAACCCTATTTATAAAGAACCAGAACCAGGACATTCTATTGGTTCAAATCTATGTCGACGATATTATTTTTGGCAGCACTAATGTTCTTCTTTGTAAGGATTTCTCAAAAAGCATGGAACAGGAATTCGAGATGAGTATGATGGGAGAACTCAAGTTTTTTCTTGGCCTCCAAATCAAACAGTCTGAAAGTGGGATATTCTTGTGTCAAGAGAAATACTTGAATGGAGTACTCAAGAAATACCACATGGAATCATGCAATCCAATGTCCACGCCTATGTGTACGTTTTCAAAACTAGACAAGGATGAAACAGGTAAATCAGTTGATGAAAAACTGTATCAAGGTATGATTGGAAGCCTACTCTATCTTACTGCTAGTCGCCCAGATATACTGTATGCAACAGCTGTCTGTGCATGATTCCAGTCATGTCCAAAGGAATCTCATTTTACAGCTGTAAAACGGATTCTTCGTTATTTAAAGGGAACAATCAGATATGGACTCTCGTACTCGATCTCAAATCACTTTGATATGACTGGTTTTTCAGATGCTGACTATGCAGGTTGCAAGATCGATCGAAAAAGTACCACTGGCACATGCCAGTACCTTGGAAAATGTCTTGTCAGCTGATCCTGTAAGAAACAAAGTGTAGTGGCTCTCTCAATCACTGAAGCTGAATACATGGAAATTGGTAGCTGTTGCACCCAAATACTGTGGATGAAACAGACACTCACTGACTTCGGATTAAATTATGAGACTATACCAATATATTGTGACAACACCAGCGCTATCAGTATTTCAAAAAATCCTGTTTTTCACTCTCGCACTAAACACATAGATATTCGGCATCATTTATTGCGAGATCATGTTCAGAAAGGTAATATAAGAATCCTTCACATCGACACAAATGATCAAGTAGCCGATATTTTTACAAAACCCCTTTTTGAGGAAAGATTTTCTTTTTTAAGAGGAAAATTGCTCATTTGTCCTGTATAATCACATATCTATATATATATATACTCTCTTAACTTACCTAACCTAAACTATATATTTTCTTAATTTACACTTATTTATATCCAACTAAACTCCCCTTCACTTACTTTATTATTTAATCTATTTATCTATATATATATATATATTAAATACGTATGTATAATAATTATTTAAATTATATTTTTTCCCAATTCGTCTTAATTAACCGGTTGCGTCGTTTTAGTTTCTTTTTCCTTATCTATATATATATTAAATACGTATGAACAATAATCATATAAATTTTTTTTCTTAATTATGTCTTTTTCCAAAATCAACCGGTTGTGTCGTCTCTTATTTCTTTCCTAAACGTTGTTTGGAATACTTCTTGATTAAGTATTTATATCACCTCTTTAATCTAACTCAAACCCTAACTTCGTTACTGCCGCCGTCTCGTCTCTTTCTTCCACTCTCTATCTTCTCTCTTCTTTCCATCCTCTTTGTCTTCCTCAATCTAGGGTTTTATCCCTCACAAATTCTCTCTTCTCTCTCTGAAATTCACTTTCGCCATGGTTCGTGCGCGTCCAAACACCGTCGTCGAAGAAATCCCAATGCCCATTTTTGATGATGAACGGGGAGATTTGATTAAATACCTCTTTATGTCTGGGTTTGTTTACCACAACTGCTAGTTTTTTTTTTTATATATCCTTCTTGTCATGATAAGACTTGGTGATTTTTGTTGCATGCCATGTTCTCAACTATTGGTTTTTGAGTTTGGTTTGACATGACGTTTAAAGTTTTGCTAGTTGCTTGGTTAACTTGAGTATCCTATATGTTTGTGGTGAAAAGGTAAATCATGTGCTATGCATTCATCATTAGTTAATCATGTATGTTTTGAGGATTTTCATTACTTAGTTGTCATGTCTTGAGGAATTATGCATTCATTCCTGCTCCATCATTGATTTTGATTCACTAAAGACAGTCTGTTGTGTTTCTGTCTAGCACACATTTCTTTAGACAGGGGGAGCGTCACCGGCAGGGGGAGTATCACTCGATCATCATCAAAAAGAGGGAGATTGTTAGCCCTAATATTTATTTTGATGATGATTCAAAACTTGGTTGTTTTGGCAAGAGTTGATTGTGATTTTCTAAATGCAAGGAAAGATGGCTGGACTGAATCTTTTGTGATCAGCTGACTAAGGAATTGAATGGAAGATCTCTTATAATCCTTAAATGAGGGATTAACTATGGGAAGAATTGATTAGGCTATATTATGAGCCTTTGACCAATTATTCTCTTACCTTGTCAAGATCAATTCACTGCCTCTCAACTACTGATTTCAAGAAGGAAGGATATACTGCCTTATGAACAGGCACGCTGTTGCAAGTATAAATAGACGTCTGTGCAGTACCAGAAAAGCATCTTATTCACTCTGCTTGCCTCTGCTTGATTTTGAATAAGTATTCTGTGTATTGATAGGCTAAATACGTATTTAGAGTTAGAGTGCTAAGGACCAGACACTTCTGTTTTGGTACCAGGCATCTACCAGATACACGTTAGCTGTGAACGTGGTTTTGCCACTCTGTATCGTTCCTATTTTCTGGTTTCGGTTTTGTTCAAACAGTATACTAATAAAATATATTTTTACACGTTTAAAAGCCTAGGGTGAAATATACCTAGGTAGTTGATTAAGCTTCGGCCCAATCACTATACATAACTGCGTCCTTTTTATTAAGTTTTTTGCTACTTTAATTTCTGTCACTCTGTCTATCCGATCTATATCCTCAACCCTCGAACCCATCTCCTCGGCCCCTCTGATCGATTTTGAGTTCAACCAGGACTAAAAGATACAAAGAAAGAAAGAAAGAAAGAAATAATTTTTTTTCACTCATTCAGGAAGTAAGATAAAAGCTATTCATACAACAAGTACTGCGTTCCACGATGCAAACAAAACCTAGCTTGATTAAGGTAATTTATTGCACCATCATTTTCCTGGCCTTGCTAACAAAAACAAGTTCACTTATTCAATTTAATTTTCTCTACTCAAAACACGCAATGGTTTACTCACAAATGTTGTCTATATAAAACTGTACCACCGCCAAAAATGAAGAAACTTAAAGAATTTCAGAGCTTATACATTCCTCCCATTTAAGCTAGCCAGAACACAAAGCCTCCAACAAAAAAATAAAAGAAGATAAAAGCATTCTTATCCAAAAAAAGAACAAAGAAAAAAAAAGGTATTAAATTCAAACCTGTTGAGAGAGTAAACATCCCAGCTGGAAACAAGATCTGAAGCACTGAGCTTGTACTGTATACAATACGTTAGACCTGAAAATTTCGCTAAAAAAAAAAAAAAGCAGCACAATATCATCACAAAATGGCGCCATTTCTTAAAATCCACAAACGGCAACAAAATTGGGGAAAAAAAACTCACATTTCTGAAGAACTTCTTCCTCGTTGTCGAAGGTGAAGCCGTTCTTCGTGAATTCTGCTTTGATTTCCTCTTCCATTCGCACTGATCGAGAAATTTTGGGTTTAGGGTTTGGGATGAGAACCTGAGAGCTGTAGGAAAAATGGCGGGAAATATTTGCCTCCAATACTTGAGTGTGTGTACCGGATTCATGATCACATTCACCATTTCACCCTCGGTTGGGTCGAAGGCCCATCGTCTATTTTCGCCAACCCAATTATACGGAGCCCAACCTAACATGGTAAGGTTTGCGGTAGCATTAAAATTTAAATATGTATACAAACAAGAAGTTGGTTTAGTACGATATGATATTATATCCCTTAATCAAAGTTTATGATTCAAATTCTGAAGTTGTGAATGAAGTAAATTAATTTAAACTTTGAAGGGTCATTCCAATACTGGGCTTATATAGTATTCGAATTTGAATTGGTCAACCAGTGGGTCAGAAATTTGTAATAATGAAATGAAATAAAATAAAATTTAAACATATGTATAGATTAAATTGTTTAATTATCAACAATATTTATTTAACTAGGTCAATTACTGAGACCTTTTTATGATAATAATTAGTGTAATTACAAATCCACTTGTAATTAGGCGAAATCTATAATACAAAACCGAGCATTAGGTGTGTTGGTTATTTTTTTCACCATAGAGAATTTTGTGAAAACATATCCAACTTTAGGGGTTTTTTGTTGATGATCCCTTAGCTTGATGGCAAGAAGGAAGCCTCGTGATCAAAGAGATTGCGAGTTTGATTTCCACTTATGTGCATCTTTTGCTATTACATTTAATAATTGGTTTGTGATTGATAAATGTGAAGGATTTAATTTTATTAAATCTATGATGAATTGTTCCATTAGTAAATAAATATTTTTTTTAGTGCTAATGTTTTTTTTTTAAAATAACAATACTTGTATGAATCAAATATTGTATTCGATTAACAAATGATCAAAATCATACCATACCATACGTCCATACCACAATCTATTTGAAAATAAATAAGCATCTAACAATACATGTACTCTTAACAATTTATGTCTTTGCAATAGCGGTTGCAGATTTGATCCGGAAATCTAAATATATTCAATATGTGTTCCACCCAAACCCCTCTGTGTCTTACTTGAAAATCAAAGAAAAAGGCTACGTTATAAAAACAAGAGAATGAATTAGAAGCACAAGGGTGCGATTCATGTACATATACTTTAATTTCCAAAGCAAGATTGGTTAATTTCTTGATGTTTGCTTTCAAAATAAATGACCAATTAAGATCTTATCGTAGAGCCTGTTTGGATGGATTTATTTAAAAAGATAAGTATCTATTTTTTAATTAAAAAGCATGTTAGTCAAAAAAATTGTGTTTGGTTTAATGGACATGTACCTCGCCATAAATACGTGGGAAGTGTGTGACGTTAATCTTAAAAGATGTGTGTGTGGGGGTGGTGATGTATGTATTATAAATAAAAGAGCTCGAGAGTCTTATTTTTCAATATTATCATTGTGTAGGTTAGAAATGATTTGTCACTAAATAATTAAATCCATGCATTATTAATGACAATTTTTGTAGTACCATTTGATATGAGTTTTGTCACTAATAAGTTATATAATCGGCAATATATATATATATATATTGAATCACTAAAAAATAGCAACAACTTAACAACATAATTTAGCATCTTGTAACGCATAATAATGCACAGTGGAATATACAGAAAGGGGTTGGTGAGCTTAATTAATTAAAGGAAAAGGGGCTCGATTATTAATTTGATGGCTAGCCTTCATCAATTTAGACTACAGCTATACAATAATGGAGAATATGTACACTAGAATGTGGGTGGGTGGGTTGGGTGGGGGGGGGGGGGGGGGGGGAGGAAGAGGGAGAGAAGGTGATATTTGTCAATTCTTTGACTACACTCCCTAACTTATAACTGATCCACACGAAAACTTACTATACAAATATCTACTTGCTCCTCTTCAAATGATTCCACTTAAATTGATTGCACAGATTTTAATCACTAAGTTGTCGCTATATGAATGTCGTTGATTATAAACAATGACAACTTAAATTACTAAAACCCATCACCTTTAAATTAAACCGTTTAGTAACAAAATAAAGTTAATTATCATTTAATCAATATAGTAGTGTCAAATATAAGTTTTTATGATTTGTTATATATAATTTGATATTAACATTGTTATTAAAACTTTTGTAACCAATATTACATGCTTTTAGCTCGACCATATATATAGACACGCGCATAAAATTCAACAGCCAAACTGTAGTCCTCGCATGAAATATGATATGCTATAACTATATCGATCAATACTATTCAATATTTAGAAACTTAGATAATTAAATTATATACGATGATAGTAATATTTTATATAGTAGCAAATTAATATATATATATACACACACACACACATATATATATATATATTATTGTGAGGAATACTAGCAGGTATTTTCTCCAAAAGATTCAATTCACTACAAGAAAAAATATGTTTAGTGACAAGAAATTAAGTGATAATATAAAAATTGTCATTAATTAATCATAATTAGTGGCAATACAATTCTTTTGTCATAAATAATAAAATTAATCACAATGATTTATTTTCATATCCATATGGTGGCGATAAAATACTTCTTGTCACTTAAAAACTTTTATATAGTGACAATATATGTATTGTCACACATAAAGTGAGAAGAAAAATTCTTGTCAAGAAAAGTTTTAATATGGTGACAATTATATTTTTTATTATTGTCACTAAATACTTCATAATTAATAACGAGCTAAAAAAATGTCACAGGTTTAAAGAGTTTAATAAGGTGGCAATTCTTATCAATTTTGTTGTCACCAAAAGGAATTTATTTGGTGGCAACTTAAAAATTGTCAAGAATTTTTTGTTTTATAAAATAGGCATATTATTTAATTTCTTTTTTAATTAAAAAGAAATCCAACTATTTATTTTAAACATATAATGGGGACTGAATGACAAGTCATTACTTGTCACCAAAAGGAATTTCAATTGGTGACAACTTAAAAGTTGTCAAGTATTTTTTGTTTTATAAAATACGAATTGTCTAATTTCCTCTGCCCTTTTTTAGTTTAAGAAAAAGTCTAGCTACTTTTTAACATACAAAGGGTAGTGAATGACAAGTAAATATTGTTGTCACCAAATAGCTCCCTTTTTTAATTTTTATTTTTAATTTGTTTTGAAGGAAAAAAAAGGCAATTGAAACCAATTCTACTTAAAAGTTGTCAGGTATTATTTGTTTTTAATTTTCAGTCAAAAAGGAAAAAAGAAATACGTTAAAGCTCAAATCTACTGATCGATCATTCTCAAGTTCACGATGAAGAGCTCAAATCAGAGAATCCATTGTGGCAAAAGCTTTGATCTACGAAAGAGGGTTCACGATCCTAAAGTCACGATAGGAATTGCAAGAGAGCTTTCTGATTCGCAAAAGCTTCGATCCCCAGACAAACCCTACCTTCAGGTACCTATTCTTCTTCGTGTGTGTGTGTGTGTGTGTGTTTTCTTTTTGTTTGTATTTTTTGAAAGTATCTGCAATTTGAACTTGTAATTTTCAGTTCTATATTGTTAGATGTGTAGAATTGATTTTGAGCAATTTTGCAATTTTGGCAATTGCTGAGAGATGGCCGTTGTTATTTCAGCTATCATTATTGCAGCTTGCAAATTACTACGCAGTTTCATGTTCGAAGATTAATAATAGGTTCCGTGGAGCTCAATCGAATTCAAAGCCTCTGCTCGATCGCATTGGGCTTTGCTACATTGCGCGAAATCGAATTTCTTGTTGCGATGAGGTATTTTTGCTCAACAATTATACCTACTCCTAGACTTGTGTTTCTGCCTGTTGAACTTATTTTTATTGATATTATTCCTCGTTTTTGTTAAGCTAATCGTAATGGTATACTCTTAAGGATTTTTGATTATTCAATGCGAGCTTCATATAGCACACCATTTCTCTATTTCTGAGCGAAATAGTAATTAATGTCAAGAGGGGTGGAGGTTGCTTGCATCTGATGAAAGCAAAAATTGCATCTGAACATGTGAATGAATGCTTTGACCAAGCATTGGGGTAAATCAAAGTTGATATCATTAACAAAATGTAAACTGTAATTAAGATTGGAATATGTGGTAATCTACAGTATTGTGGTACTTTCTGCTTCTCAATATGTGCCTCATATCAACTTTCTGGATTATCGCGGTATTCCTTGAATGTCCCTCACACCATTTCAGGACTGTACCAAATATGGAGTTATTTTAGATAAAAAAAAACTTAAATGTATGGCCTGGTGCATTATTTTTTATATAGTTCTTGCCTGGTAAATTATTCTGCTCTTGTTTTTGTCTAATTTTATTTTGTGCGTATGAGTGTTTCTTCTCATTTTTGACTTGAAGAGTAAACAATGATAGAGGTTGAGGCGTGACATTTGATTTTAAACAGCTGAAGATTGCGTATAATCCCTGTGGAAACTTCAATCTTCGTGATTTTCACCATGCTCTGAACAGTTTGCCTACTGATGCTTTTTCCTAAATCCATTGGTTCTGGAACCCTATGTAAGGCTAATATCTTTTCTGTTCCTTCCTTGTGTTGAATCCTCTCATGATAAGCAAGTGTAACTATATTTGGCGTAAAAGCTATTAATTTTAAATACACCAGGGATAGATAGTTATAGGTTTTATCATGCTTTGTCTTAAGTGTTTATTGTTAATTATCATACCTAATGGCTTTATCGTAACATGTTATGCTCTGCTTTTCAAGTAATCATAACTGAATTAACATTTTGTTCAGGGTACAACAACACTAATAACTTTACAATGAGTACTTCTCATGATTCTTAGTGTCTGTCTTTATCACCTATTGTTACTGTTTCTGTTGCAAAATTACAGTAACCCCCTACTGTCAATTTAGTTTCTAGTTTCTCTTGTTTTCGATACTACAAACCCCCTGCATCTTTTCATGTTTTCTCTTATAAATGGGTAATAGTTTTAATTTTCTTTCAGCTTTGCAAGTGAACCTGGGTTGTGAGAGTTATTCCAAGAGGTGGCTAGGTATTAGCTACTAAATTTCCTAGTTTCTTAGTAAAATTCACTTATGTTCATTGACTAATTATCCTTTGGTATATTGTAGGAGCTATCCACGCACCTAAACCTTTTATTACCTATTAGCTTCAATGTTGTCCAGCTTTCCAAAAACAAGGTTAACTTCATTTTTTAATCATTTTCACAATATATTGTGGGTTTGTTTAGGGATTATGTATAGTAGGTATATTTGTGTTTGAAGAAAAAAGTGTTGTATGATGTTTAGGTCGGATAGTTCAACTTCTGTAGCATCTGGGTCTTTATCTGTAACAGATTTCAAGTACATTGGCTAATAATGAGTTAGATTCTATATGTGCATCATGCTTGTCATTTGACCATATATCTAATTAAGTTTTTTCAGTACTATTGATGATAAAAGCATTAATCTTTTTCTTATTCTTATTATTAATTTTTTCGTCTTAGGCAATTTCTAGGTGAAGACTTGGCACAATTAGGAGTGAATGAGCTTGGTCAACTTGAGCATGTATTAGATGGATTGTTGAAACAAATACGATCGAAAAAGGTATTGACTTATTGTAATGTTATGGATTAAGCACTGCTATATTTGTTGGGATATTTAACTTTGAATTTAGATGATGTCTAAATTGGTTGCCTTAAATGTTTGCAGAATCAAAATATGTTTGATCAGCTTTCTGATCTTCATCTAGTATATTCTGCAGAGTTGTTAGATCTAGGTTTCTGTTGCAAATTTTTCTTCAAATGCTCTTCTGAAATTCCTCATCTGGAGTTCTTGACTAGGTTTTCACTGCTGAATATTCGCTAATATGCAAAATTTTTGAGTACAAAAAGCCTTATATCTGCTTTATGGATGGCATAACAATGGGATTTGGCATTGGTCTATCTGGTCATGGCCGTTTCAGGCTCATCACTGAGGTAATTAATTTTCTACTCCAGATAGATTTTGTGTCTCTGTTTAGTGGATAAAGATCTTAATTGTCTGATGTTTTATATACATGTCAGAAAACTGTTCTTGCTATGCCAGAGAATGGCATTGGCTTGTTTCCAGATGTTGGTTTTGCATATATAGCAGCAAAAAGTTCCGGAGAAGGAGCAGTAGGTCAGTCAGTGTTTGCTGTTTGGTTGATTTGCTTATTATTGGCTGTCTCTTGGCTAGAAGTAACATTTGAGATGAAACCTCTCATGTAAACAAAAAAAAAAAAGGAAGGAAAAAACTGTGCTTGAGTGAATATGATAGAGTATGTACTAGAAATGAAGTTTACAAAATGATACTGGAAATTGGTAATCTAAGCTTGATGGTGTATTGAACTTCTATTTTGGATTGAATATACAATACTGTAAATATGGTTTTAGATTATTTTTTGTTTGGTTATGTGTTTCAATGGTTTTAGATATTTTTTTGAATTTATTTAGACTAGTTTGATAAATATGCATGATATGTGGGAGTGATTAGGATGCATTATATGTGGGATTGATTAGAATGTAGGATAATAGCTTAAATGATGTAGCTTAGGTACCATGGATAAGAAAAAAGGTGGCAAGATAAATGTTGTCACTAAATACAATAGTATTGGTGACAACTTATTTTTTGTTACTAAAGTAATAGCTTTGGTGACAACCTAAAGCAATTTGGTGACAAGAATTCTATCTTTTAGTGATGAAATGTGTTGTAACTAATGAGAAGTAATTGGTGACAACTTAAAACATTGCCACTAAAAACAAGAGCTAAAGTGGCACTATCATTTTGTTGTCACTAAAGAGAATTAGTGACATAGGTAGGGTGACAACATTGTGGCAAGAATATGTTGTCATTAAATTTAATTGGTGACAATATTTTGATATCTTGTGACAATTTATGTTGCCGCCAAAAAACTTATTTGTTGTAGTGATTAGTCACGAGGCATGCATACTCTTGAAAAACTAATTAACAGGACTAGAAACACGACATATAAAATGAACTCTAGCTATATATTAAAACGTATTTTGTTTGTGATATAATTTGACGAAATTAAGTATGTCTCTTAATCCAGATTTTATTTTAACTGCTTGGAAGTTTGATTCTACATCCCTGTTACTAGACCATCCAATTATAAACCATTTTGCTAAACACTTTGATGCAAAATCTTGACATCATACTATGGAAAATTTGCAATTTTAGACATGTAACTATAGGGTTCTGAGAGTTTTGATACGATTTTTATTCCTAATTTGTGATTAAGTCTTACAATTATACGAAATTTATGAATTGAAGATAAATTGCAGCAAAAATTGCAAAATTCATCTAGAAAAGTTGCACTACTTTCACGTGACTTTTTTAGGAATTATTATCATTTTTATCCGTTATGTTAATTTGGGGGTGTATGTTTTTTTACCCATCAAGCATTCACTTTGCAATTTTAGTCATATATGTTTTGAAAATATTGCAATTTCAGTCCGATTTCACCGGAATCTGTTGGAACTTGCTGAAGTGACGTCACAATTTTATGCACCACGTTAGCGAGTTCCGACGGATTCCAGTGAAATCGAACTTAAATTGTAGTAGTTTTAAACATATAAGATCACAATTGTAGAGGGCATACTTAACGGGCAAAAAACATACACCTCCAAATATAACAGACGAAAATGGGAATTATCCCTTTTTTTTTTTGAAAAAGGGAATTATCCCTTTTTTTTTAATTGTTCTTTCAATCATATTTAACTATATATATGTATGTGGATAGAAGGTAGAAGCTCAAATTAAAATGCTAACTCGGCCATTTTTTGCGGATAGGATCCTCTATTCTAAAATAGTATTTCATTTCCTATTCCATAATTCACATTCATGTCATGTATATAAAATTACTTTCTTAATTATACACTTGGACAATTGTCGTATATCCATAAATTGGAATAGGAAACGAAACACGGTTTGGAATAGAAGATTTCGTGTGCATTTTTTGGCATTCAGAAATTGATACTTTGAACTTTCACTTTAATCGTTGTCTACGAAAAGCCATGTATGCCTCGCACGACTTTTTTTTTCCGTTGAATTTTGTAACTCTTTTTCATGAAATTTGTCCTCATGATTTGGCAATTTCAGAAAAATTACAACTTAATCAGAAATTAAAATTCAATTGTAATTTTCCCTCTTATCAAAACCATGCATGCTCGCATGAGCTAAAATCAAGGAAGAGAATTAAGGAAGCACACAACATGGTCAATAATATTCAATAATAGGTTTCATCTTTTTCATCGATAATATTCTCCTAAAAACATCAATGAAAGAAATCAAATTACAAGTAACACATATTATTCAAGAATATACGTATGGATAACGAATTAATAAGCGTACGCGACAATTAACTATATATACATGAGTTAGCTCTCATAAGTCAAGTTTTTCCATTTATCTGTAGTGGAAGATATGTAAGCAGAGGCTTTGCTGTCAATCCCGGGCTCGGCCACCCACCACGATCCTCTGTCTTCGTCGCTGGGATAAACTTTGTAAGCCTTCACATAATCGTCCCCACAATCCTTCTTTGAGTGATTATTTCTGGATTTGAAGAAACTGAAGAGTGAGAAAGAAGATCTCTTCTTGCCTGCCATTCAACTCTGTGTGTGTGTGTTTTTTTGATGGACAAGCTTTGATTGTGTGTGTGTGTGTAATATGTTAATTGTTGTGTTTTGCTTGTTTTCTCAATGGGTGTGTGTTCCGTGGAATTTATAGTAGGTTTTTGAGGTGATCCAACGGCGGAGAATGTTTTGACCCTCTTTTGTTACTTTTTCTTCTTTTTTATTTTATTTTTCGAATTTTCATGGAAATTCCCATGAAAGGATTCTTGATGACGCAATTACTTCGATGGTCCAATCGTGGAAATCAAACTGGAATGTTTCGGAGGGAAACGCCCTCAAAAAGTTAATACAGACACGTTCTATTAGGACTCATTATTCACAACTTTTATCTTTTCTAAATGTTGGTTGATTTGCCAGCAAATTTTCGTTAAGTTTTCTGCGGAAAAACACACATGAAAATCATGTGCACCTTAAATGTGGGAGGGATACGTGCATTTCTTCACAAAAAAAATTAATCAAAAGTTTACGGTAAATCGATACTAGAAAAATGAAAAATTATAGGATGAAATTTGAGGAAAATACAAATGTTAATACCAAAACCATAGCATTATATATGAGACGAAAAATGAGATTTTTCCGTAATCAGTATTTCTCTCGTAATTTTTCTATAATTCACATAGATATTTTTTTTCTTTTTTTTTTGGTAAAAATTTAGATATCGATATTGGAACATGAAAGTGCTGCAATTATATGCAATAGGCGAATAGCAAGATGTAGATAACTTGGAAAAATAATGAATTGCTATTTTTACCTATTATTGGCAAGATGTATATTATTATTATTATTATTATTATTATTATTATTATTACTATTATTATTACTTGATAGGGTGGTCGATTAGATTTTAATTGTTATATTAATATGTTAAACTCATAAAACCCAAAAGATGGTAATCACCATTTATCATAAATCAAACAATTACTATATAACTCGATAACCTCATATTCTGATTAAGTTCTCTTCTTATTATCTATCTTTTGAAGGAAGCTCGGGAAGATGATGAACAATCTTTTAGTAGCAATGATATCATCCGATAAATTAAATGCATATGAGTTTTCTAATTTACACACACACACACACGCACATATATAGATATATATATACATATGTTGTCAATTAAGTAAATTAAGGGAAGCATTTTCCTAAACCCGCGTCCTTTACTTTGAAGTCTTTCTTAGATCGAGAGGCGAATAATTACAATACAATCAATTACTTTTTACCGAATAAACAAATAAATAATTTTAAATTACATAAAAATCCAGTGCGACCAATTACAATACTCTTAACAATTAAAGAAGTAAAAGCAAATGATTAGTATTACGGAAAGAGTCAAGAAATATCCTGCAGGACCTTTTTTGAATGATTTGAGTTCATGCACTGGCTTCTCTTCAGGATCTTTTATTGCTTTCTTTTTTACCTCCAAAAAATATAAAAAAATGAAAAAAATAAAATTAAAAACTTTTGAAGGATCAAGTTTCGTCGTAGCTTCTTACATTGCCTGCAAGCTGTCTAGCTTTGGGGATTCTTAATTAAAATAATTAGTTACTTAACTAAATAATAATTAATTGTACTTAGGACTACGGAAACTCATATTCCCCTTTTGCTTTAAGAATATATAAATGTATTTATATAAATTAGTTAGTGTGTTCTTGCTGTCTTCACATCAATGAACTTAACTATTTAATTTAATTATTCCATTTGTAAAACCATCATGTGATTCAGCATATTTGTTAGGCTGTTCAAAGTTCTTGCGAATACATAGCTGAATTTGGACATTGGTCGTTTCGTGCAAAAACATTCTTAATTATTTTATTGGCTTTAATTATTTTTCTTTTTGGAAAAAAAAAAGATTGAGCTCTAATTTCGGTAAATTTGGCCTAATTGCAAGTGGGTATTTGGCCTAATGATCAACCAAAATGATTCAAAATGGTGGAAAATTAAGTTATGTGGCTAGCAATTGAAGGGAATAAGAGAAAGAGATACAATGCTATTTTTGTAGATTTGATTCTTGTTCAAATTGATGTTTACACTTTTTCCGGTTGTGAAATTATTGGCCTAATGTTTAATATTCCTACCAAAGAACAACACTGTTTTGGTCTAGCTAATTGAGAAAACTTAATTTAACTGTAATTAATAAAATTTGATCTCATAATTTCATTTACCTTACAAATTTTAAACTTCTCAAAGGTGGTTAACTAGGAGGTTAGGCATTGCATTTGAAGTAAACCCTCAAGTCATGAAATAGTATCATATATATGCATATATTCACTATGTATATCACATTATATTTTTTTAATACATATCACCAAATTACATCAATAACTCTTCCAGTACAAATCAAACTATTAAATCATATTTCAAATTAAATCATTCACAAACTATTACAATAAACTACTATTAAAGTAGGATAATAAACTACCATAAAGGTAGGAATACAGTCCACACATTCATCGGTAGAAATTGAACTCAAGACCTTTAAAGTCTTGGGGCCTCAACTTCGCCAGCTGAGCTATGTATATCACATTATTAATCTTACCTTCCTTGACTTTCATGAATATGATCAATCAAACCACCTAAGATTTGATGATGTCTTAATTCGGTGAAAATTCAAGATTGATTGGAAAAAAGGGTCTTGAAATAGGAGATGGAGTTTGTGAGATTTGCTAGATCCAACACACACACACACACACACACACACATATATATATTAGCTAGTAGGGAGTGTTTGATGGAGACCCTTCAACGCTCAAATTAGTAGGGATCAAATGGAATTTAAATCACATAAAGCGAATGCGAGAGCGAGTGCGCGAAAGCGTAAAAATAAAAAAAATGTTGAGTGCAAGAGCACCTTAATGCGTCTAATAAAATATTATTTTATATATAATATTAAATTATATATATTCAATACAAAATACATTTGAAGATGGAGTATTGACGTGGCGTACTTTCGACCGGACTTCCCAATCGCCTTTCACGCGCCACGCTCGTCGTTTCCCACTGCTCAAAATCCTTGAGGACGTTCCCGATCGGGTGCTCGTAGATCGACCGGTTTGGCAAACCGTCATAACCATCCTCGACAAGCCCGGCCGGACGATTCCTCTGTCTATCGGATCTATATCCTCAACCCCTCGAACCCATCTCCTCGGCCCTTCTGATCATTTTTGAGTTCAACCACGGCCATACCGAATCCAACGGATCCCTGCTGGCATTAAATGCTTTGTTAGCCCAAGGTATGGGTGCCACCAAACCCCATACCTCATTAAGTGAGAGCTAACTAATGCCTATTGACCCTACCATTAGGCTTATGGGTCCCCTACATCAGCCCTTGACGGCCTACTTGGCCTAGGGGACCCACCAGAGCGTAGCCTACATGGACATGCTATAAATACCCTTGTATTTATAGTACAAATATATCATTAGTTACTTCTAACGCTTTTACTCTACTCAAATTTAGACAAAATCGATCCACTAACTTAAGAATCGGAGGGTCTTAGCCGAAACCCATCTCGGCTAGCTCACGTTGTCTTTCCCTTGTTGCAGGTAAACTTCCTAATCAAATACCTTCATTTTCACACTCGATTAGAGTTTTCGATCGGGGTCAACCAACTCCCGAAATCGACTCGCATCATTTGACACTGTCTGTGGGAAACACCTGCAATCAAGGAAGAAAATGGTAACTACCAAGAGAAACCCCCTTGGAGTGTGAAGCACCCCAACTGTAGGAGAGGACCAACACTCGATCCACGATCTCCCGCCGCTGCTACCTCTCGTGGCGAATCCCCCACCAGCGCAAACAGATGTGGCAGGGTCATCCTGGCCACATTTAAACGCCTCACTCGCGCCAGCCAATACCGACCGAAGGAGCAGGGCCCAAAACCTTCCAACAGGAACGAGCATACATGCGCCCAACACAGAGGACATGATTAATATCCCCCTCGAGCTATTGAGGGGTTTCGTCGGACAATGTAATCTCCAAGCCTTTGAACGTCTCAAAGAAAGTGTTGTCCGAGCCCCACCATGCCCCAAATTAGCAACAACTCCAGCCGACTGGAGAGTTCTATCGCACCAGAATTCCGGTCGGGAGGCGAGCTACCGACCGTCCCAACTAGAGGACGAAGAGGCAGAATCAAGCCATCATGGTAGGGTTCCCCATCGCCAGTACCTGGATTTGGGGTGGTCGCTCTGAGCCCCTTTTCTGGGAAACTCTCGAACTGACTCGGTTCCTGGGGAAGTCGAGCAGATGAAAAACTAGCTCTACCACCTTACCCAGAAGATTGTCGACATCGAGATCTCGAAGACAGGATCAAACTCTACGATGGGCAAGGATCCTCCTCCGATCATTACCACGGTCAGAGACAAAGGGCCTTTACCCATCATATCCGAGAAGAAAAAATCGGTCTGTATGTCCGAGTTCCAATCAACCTTCCCCACTACGACAGAAATACCGACCCAGATGATCACTTGCTCCTTTTCAAGAATGCCATTGACGTCTACAGACTCTCAAACGGAATGATAGTTAAATTTTTGTTATGTCCCTTTTGGGTGTGGGAATGAAAGTGGTTCACTCGGCTTGAGCCGAAGTCGATCCACTCTTTTGAAGAGCTAGTCGATTGGTTTTTACATCACTTGTGGCTAAAAAAGACACCAAGCTTCCTCACATCCATCTTTATGGAATTTTCCAGCAAGAAGGGGAATCCCTTCGTGACTTCATGACCTGTTTCAACAACGAGGTCCTTCGGGTCGACGAGTCTCGGATCGATTTCGTCAACTTTGCCTTGTATATTGCCATTCGGCACGAGGATTGTGCCAAGGCGATCATTTTCAAACCCTCTTGATCCGTGAGGGAGCTCCAAACTCTTACCTCCAGCTTCATGATCTCTGAAGAAATGCACCATATCAAACATGGGGACAAGAAGGAGAAAGATCACAAGGAAAAGAAGGAGAATGGAGGCCACAAGAAGGAAAAATAGCACAGAGAAAGGAATGACTCGATCACTGATCGAAAGTTGTTCAAGACACCGAACAAGATCTCCAAGGGAAGAGGAGCTAAAAAGTCGGGAAAGTACTGCGCTTTTCACAAGTAATATGGGCACGTCACCAATGATTGTTACGCCCTCCAAGGTGAAATAGAGTATCTCATCCGAAAAAGCCTCCTCACAGAGTTCGTGGCCACCCACATGGGAGTCCCGACTGAGAGAGAGAGGTCCTAATCATCTCAATCTCTCCAAGCGAGCCACAAAGAATTCCCCTCCCGAAGAAGCGAGAAGGAGCCGGTCAATCGCAACCTCCAGACGAGAGGGCTCATTAACACGATTGTCGGGAGACCGAACGGGGGAGATTCCTGGTCAAGCAGGAAGTGCACGTCAAGAAAATTGGAGCAAGGGAGTTTGAGCCTTCCCGGCGAAGGTCGAACTCTCCAGGTCAATAGTATCGAGTCCAACACTATTGTATTTAGTGATCGAGATATTGATGTAAGTCGCCCATCAGGAGGGGGTGAGTTACCCGACGTCCCGATGGTGATCACAACAGACATGTCGAACTTTGCTATGGCACGCACTCTAGTTGATAATGGAAGTTCTACCAACATTCTTTTTTACTCTACTATTCAAAAAATGAACATAGGCAACATAGAGATGCAACCAGTACACACTCCCTTGGTTGGGTTTGGGGGTTCAGAAAACATTTCGGTCGGAGTCGTACGAATGTCGACCTCCTTGGGAGAAGTGCCCCAAAGACGAACCCTCCTCATCGACTGCCTAGTCATCGACACCCCGTTCGAATATAACTTGATTTTGGGAAGACCCGCCCTCAACTAATTTCGAGCGGTCGTGTTAACCTTCCATCTAAAAGTCAAGTTCCCCACCTTAGCTGGGGTAGGGAAGGTCAAATGCAACGTACAAGACGCTTGAAAGTGTTACACGATCTCCTTGGAAAAAGGAGGGAAGGAAAAGTCACTACCTCCCCCATCGGTTGATATTGACCTTGACTTGACTCACAGGAAAGATCAACCTCTAGAGAGAAGAAGAATGGAGAATCTCGAATCGAGCCGATCGGAGAATCCAAATCCATTGAGCTGATCCTCGATAACCCAGAGAAAGTGACCCGGATCGGCTCACATTTGGGGGAAGGGAGAGAATTAATGTTGATCGAATTCCTCAGGTAAAATGTCGATGTGTTTGCATAGATCCTATCACATTTCCCAGGAATCGATCCCGAGACCATTACCTATTGGCTTAATTTAGATCCGACGCCAAGCTGATCAAGCAGAAGGAAAGGACTTTCGGGAAAGAGAGGAACAAGATAATTGAGGAGGAAGTCAACAAGCTCCTCAAGGCGGGGTATATCATCAAAATCCAATACCCTGACTAGTTGTGCAACGTTGTCGTGGTCTCCAAGTCGCTAGGAAAATGACATATGTCCAACGACTTCACAAATCTAAACAAGGCCTGCCCGAAAGACCCACACCCGCTCCTCTGGATCGACCTTCTAGTCGACTCAATCGCGGGGTACATGTTGAGTATGATGGACGTGTTTCAAGGGTACTATCAAATTTACATGGCGCCCGAGGACTAGTCGAAAACATCATTCATGGTCGAGAAAGGGATTTACTGCTTCCTGGTCATGTCGTTCGGCCTCAAAAATGCTGGCACCACTTACCAAAGGCTCATAAACAAAATGTTCAAGGGGCTGATAGGTTCAAACATGGAGGTCTACATTGACGACATGATCGTCAAAAGTAATAAAGAAATCGACCACTTGAGGAATACCTTCGCCGTGCTCCGACAGTACAGTATGAAATTGAATCCCTCAAAGTGCACTTTCGGTGTCCCGGAAGGGAAGTTTTTGGGGTATATGATCAGCCAAATGTGGATCGAGGCAAACCCAGCCAAGATCGAGGCAATTCAAGAAATTGCTAGACCCCAGACTATCTGAGATGTATAGTGCCTTTGTGAATGGGTTATCGCCCTCAATCGGTTCATCTCAAGATCAGCCGACCGGAACCTTCCTTTCTTTAAAACCCTTCGGGTCGCACCCAGCCGACCAGTTAAAAGGGAAGAAGTTCCGATCGAACCCGTGAGCAATCGAAGAAAGAAAAATAAAGATTTCAAATGGACGGTTGAGTGCGAGAAGGCCCTGACAGATCTTAAGGGCTACTTGTCCTCCTTACCATTGATCGCCAAGCTGGTCGGTGGGGCCCCCCTACACCTTTATCTGGTCGTGTCCAAAGAGACCATCAGTTTAGTAATCGTCACCATAGAGGGAAAGACCCACTGACCTATGTACTATGTTAGCAAAGTCCTCCAAGGCGCCGAGAAGAACTACTTAGAGGTCGAAAAATTGGTGCTCGCCTTGGTGATCATCGCCCAAAAAACTGCATTACTATTTCCAATTCCATTCCATCGTGGTCTTAACCAACCAACTGTTGAGGGAAGTACTGTCTAAGCCCGATGTCTTCAGTAGATTGACCAATTGAGCTATTGAATTAGGAGAATTTGACATTTCATTCTAGCCACGCACGACAATTCAAGCTCAGACTTTGGCGGACTTCCTGCTCAAAAGGGTGGGAGCACCCGTCAACCTGCACACAGACTTAAGCATCGCAGGGTCTTAGCCAATACCCATCTCGACTAGCTCATGTTGCCTTTTCCTTGTTCCAGATCAACTTCTTGATCAAATACCTTCATTTTCACACTCAACCAGAGTTTCTGATTGGGGTCGACCAACTCTCGAAATCGATTCGCATCAAGTATAAGCAAAATAATTTTATTAAATGCTAAAGTTGAATTGTAAGATCGATAATTTAATGTAATTGATTAAATTTGTCCATTCTTCTTACAATCTACTTTCTTCATAAGAATGTATAATTTATACACAAACAGCTAGTCGCATGAATATCCTTTAGAAAAAAAGAAAATTTCCAAAATACCCCCTATAGTTTCAAAAATTGGTAGAAAACCCCCTATAGTTTATAAATATGCAAAAAATCCCCTGTGTTTTCTTATACCCTGTACACTCTCCCCCTCCGCTAGTTATTGATTAACGGTGTTAAATTTATACTGAGATGTCCGTTATGCCCCTATCAATAAGAGCCATTAGATCTTAACTTAAAAAATGAACGGCTTAGATTCATTCTTGAACAAGAAAATATAATATTTAAGTAAAAATTATAAATTAAAATATATTAAAACACACACCCACACATCCAACCCTTCTCTCTGTGAAGCCGCCAACGCCCTGCTGTGAAGAGATCATCGAAAAAATGCGATGATGCTGAGAGCCACCGTTGTCTCGTCCCGCCGTCACCACCTACCATCTTCTTCCTCGAGCCGCTGCCTCTGTCACCGCCGTTATCACCTCAATCGTCAACCATCTTCTTCTCACCCTATCCCCCGACACCGCCGTCATCGCCATGACCCACCATCTTTTTCCTTGGGCCACCGCTATCGCTTCCCTAACCCAAGATTACTTCTTCCTCGTTGGTCTCTGCGTGTGTGTGTATGTGTGATGGGGGGTGAAGAGGGTGGAGATGGGGCTAGGGTTTGGGGCGATGGTGGCATAGAAATGGGGTTAGGATTTGGGAGGTGAACGGCGGTGGACTAGGGTTTGGGATGACGGCTACGTGGAGATAGGGCTAGGGTTTGGTTGACGAACGTTGGCAGCGGGTGGCTAGGGTTTGGGCGGCGGCGGCGGGCTAGGGTTTGGGAGGTGAAGAGGATGACCCAAAAAAAAAATCTTTAAAAAAATTAATAAACTATTTATTGTTATTATAAATTTATTAAAAATAAATAATACTTGAACATTCATATTTTCTTCAAAAAACTTGAATGCATTTTTAAAAATATTATTTTTATTATTTTACTAAGAATTTTTTAAAGATATTATAATAATAACAATAAAAATATTTTTTTGAATAAATAAAAAATATAATTGAAAAATTAAAAGGGCTAATCTGCAATTTTAAAGTTTATAAATAAAAAGATAAGGGCTTAATTGAAATTTAAACAAATGAAAGGAATTTATTTGTAATATTAGATAATTATATTTAAATATATAAGTGTAAGGGTATATTAGTCAATTTACTTACAAAATGTGCCGAAAAATTATTAATTTCCGCACACTAGGCGCGTGTAATACAAGCGCTGTTATCTTTTGACGGAAAGGGGGTTTGGCACAGGGTATAAGAAAACACGGGGGGTTTTTTGTATATTTATAAACCACAGGGGATTTTCTGCTAATTTTCGAAACCACAAAGGGTTATTTTGGAATTTTTCCAAAAAAGAAACCTTATTGTCCTTATATATATTTACTTACTATCTAGCAGTTAAAATTATTATATACTAATTAAAGATCGTGTAAATTGGAAATACATTTATTTTTCTCAAAAGATTAAATCAAAAAAATAATTAAAAAAGTTTATTTATTGAGTAAATATCAAATATTTAGTATTTTTTTAATATTATGTATGAAATATAAGTGCACAACCAATAAAACTTAATGCGAGAATTAAAAAATTTTAAATTGTCTTAAAATGAGAATTAAGTACTCAATTTGTCAATTCGAACATTGAGGTATAGGAAGTTTTGATGACGAGAATTATGTGATCTAGAAGGGAATAATGACGATGAAAAAGAGTACTGAGGTATATGAAGTTTTGATGTGGCGTGGGTGGGTGTGGGGAATTCTTAACATTTAGTCTTGGATTGATATTCTCCATTTAGGACAAACGTGGTGAGTTGACTGGGTTAAGTAATGGGAATATTTAAATTGACGTGTTGACTCTATTGTCAGTAATGTTGGGTTAGTAGGGCTTTCCCCCTTAACTAGTGTGTTAGCCGTTAGTTGGCTCTTGGTGTATTTGTTCTGCATATGCTCAAGGGATTCAATCAAGTGCACTGCTCTTGCGTGACTATTTGAGGGGCTTCTTCTCAAACTCGAGACTATGAGACTATACGAGATTATGAGGGATTTTACGTGCTTCGGCTCAATAATTCGAGCTTAGGAACTTAATTAAGGATCGTGTGATCAAGTGACGACACTGATGGCCTCTTTTACCAAGGACGGTGGACAGATAAGAGGAGAAAGTCGTTATAAAATCTAATCAAGGCTTTTCCTTAGTCTTCATGTGTAGGAAAAGCTAACTCAAATTATTCCACGTATCAATAGCTAAATAACGCCACATCAAAATCCTTTTTTTAAAGACTTTTTGTAGAAATATTAGGGACTTTGGCATAATTCAACTTAAAAAAAATTAGTTTGTGAAGTGCCCTTATAATTATAGACCACATTTTAATATTTAATCAATGTGATATAGTTAACACGCTCAGGCCCGAATATTACGGAAATCAACCTAGAGCTAAATATTAGAGGTTTGGGTATAACTTAATCGCAAAAGTTAACTTTGAGGTGAGGGTTGCTCAAACCTTTATAAGGTAGGCCGCATCTCAGTATTTAATCGATTTGGAATAATTAATACTTACTCACTAGATGAAATTGCACTTTAAGTTCGTATACAAATTTATTTATACTGCATAATATAACAAGGTGGTCATGGACTAAAATCAAACTTTTACCTTCTCCTCATGAAATTTCATATCCATGGACCCACTTTAAAAGCCCCTATTTTTAGGTTTGATTAATTAGACATCCCATTGGTTAATTTATTCCCTTTTAGAGCCCTTTAATATATGGCTGGTTACTAGCTTTCTTGGCATAATTTCCTAGCTTTCACATTAAGTTGATTCTTGCTTGGCATCCTACCAACTTCGACTCATTTTGATGTTTGTTTATTTTATCAAACTTTATTCAAATATTCTTCAGACATAGTTGTCTGCATTTCATTTTTCATCAATAAGTAATACAAGAATATATTTGCCATCGATTTAGTTACGATCAAATATGAATTAATGATATAAGAATATATATATATATATATATATATATATATATAAACGTACAAGAACAGTAATTATTTATTAACTCAAATACATAATTTTTTATCTGAATAAATTCCCATCAAAAAATAACTAAGACTTTGTTTGATAGAAAGGAAAATGAGAAGAAGGAGAGTGAAAGAAAGGAAAATAAGAGGGAAACAATCATTTTTGTTTATTTCATCGCGGGTGAAAAAGTAGAAGGAAAGAAAAAAAATGATATGGGGCCCACCAAATTTTTTTTTTCTCCCAAAATTAGGTGAAAAATGAAAGGAAAAAATTGCAATTATTTTTCATTTTATTTTCTTATATTTTCCTCTCATCGAAACAAAATGTGGAAAATTAAAATCTATCAATTTTCATTCCCTTCCCTTCCCTTCCTTTCCTCTTTATTTTATTTCCTTTGCCAAAACACACTGTAAGTGAAAACTCATCCAATTAGACCAAAAGTAGTCATTACAGGCTCTTACCACTTTATTAATAATATGGATATATCTATTAAATTACTGCTTAAAATATTCTTAAACAGTAAACTACAAGCGTAATCTCTTTTAATACCTATTAAGAAAAATTATAACTATCATATTTGAAAATTTCCATTCATTGCAAGAAAAAAAATGATAAAGTAATGTATAGCTATAAACAAATTAAGAAAAGTGTTCTTTCTAATATAAAAATCATAATTGCATTGTCAAATATATACATATATGTACATATATATCATAATTAGAAAAAGAAATGGAGAAATTGGGCTTGAAAAAGATAAAACGTTGCTTGGGTTGTCAATGGAGTGAATTTTAATTCGAATTCTATTCAAATTTTAATATATTCTACCGATTAAAATATTTGATGGAGTAGACCTAATTATGAATATCCATAATCCCGAATAAATGGATAGGATATGGTGTCAATTAAGCAATTCGATCCATTAAATATCCAAATCCATACTTTAATAATCGTTTCTATTAGATTAATAATCTTTGTTTTGGGACTTAATTAATAACTTTATCTATATAATGTTGGCAGAGAAGCTCAAATAGAATACAATAATTAATAATATACTATTTTTTATTTTTCAAAGCAATGTTTTTAAAAAATAATGTTTAGTTTTTATTCATATTTTAAAATAATTTTCTACTTCATTAATTTTTTTTACATAAGAAATAAATTTTTTAATTGATTTTTAAAATTTAATTTTTCTAACTACTAACCGGATAGGAATTTTTTTTCATCGAGTTTTGGAATTTTTTTTTTTTTTTTTATCTATTTGGACTTAGCAGTAATCAATTTAAATCCTATTGAATTCGGGTCGGATTCGAATACGGAGGCTATGTTTGGAACAAGGATTTTGGTGAGAAAAAGTGGGAGGAAAATGGAAATGATCAAAAATGAAAGCATAAAGTACTATTATTTGAAGCAATGAAAAAAATTTCCATTCTATTTTTCTTACCAAAATCCTAAAATCAAACGGAGGGGGAGAGTGCTTATTGGAGTATGATTCGAATATTAGCTTCAAATCTGACTCATTGACAGCCCTGTCAGACATAATTCAGCCCAGCCCAATTATAAGCAGAATAAAGCCCAAATCTCGAGCAAAAATATTGGCACCGTTCACAAGTCTCAATATTTTCAGCGATTCTTTTTAATTCAAACTCGGATTCCAAATTTCTCTGTTATTTCATTGAGGTAATATTTCTTGATCAATGAGTACAATCAGTTATGAATATGTTATCTGTATGTACGTGTATGTATATATACGTATGGGAATGTAAATATGCTTGTGCGTGTGCATCTTGTACGTGCTTGGGAATGAGTGTGTTTTAGTTGCGCAATCGAGGTGTTCGACAAAATGTGTCACTGAATTTACTACTAACAAACATCTGATTATTAATGCTATAGCCTATCGAGAGCCCTTCAAAGTGATCTTCCTTACATATAATCTGGAAAGAAACGCGGTTTTAATCACTTATACTGAAGTTACTGCACAACTCTTTATGAATTACTGTTAAGGTTCTAAAATTTGGTTGCGTGAATAAGATACTATACTTTTCTCGTACTGATCAGTGTTATTAGTTCTGTGTGCTGAGAAACAAAGTGGGTCTTTTAGTTCTTGTGTTTATGTTGAAATATATATGAAAGCGTAGCTTCCTGTTTATATATGTTTGTGGCTTACATGTTCGCTTTGGTCTGATATTGGTTGCATCTTTGCCATGAAAAATGATTTACATCTCTTGACACCAGAAGAGTTTTGGCCTAAGGTGTAGTGTGTAAAGGAGACCAGAAAATGGCTCTAAGGCGAATGCTCGGATTTTCTGATGGGGAGTTGATAAGGTCAGATGCAAAACCTTGTTCCCGACTGATGAGGCAAACTGCTGGCATTTTTTCAGTGGGAGGGGCGTTAGGCTTTTGGATCCTCTGTCGCTTGCATCATGGTACGTACTGCACTGCATCTATTTAACATTTCTTGTTTATCAGCTATTGGCTTCTTGTTTCATGTGAAAATACTCATCTTTGTTTATCCTTTTTACTCGTAGAACTCTCACCTTTTCATTTTAAAGCAAGGATCGTGACAAAGTTTGAGTAGAAACTGTATTGTCTTGTTCCTTAATTTCATTATACTTTTTGTTTTTTCCGTGTTAATCTGCATCTGAAGGCAAATTGATACGAGAAACAGAGTTTTAGAAGTGCTGTTCAAGAGAAAGTTTCAGTTTTGATGAACATAAAGCATACCAGATACGCTATAATATAGATAATGCATGATCAATTCAAATTGTTTGCAATTTGAACTTCTCCACATTTGGGCATCCGATGAGCCAATGTTTCTCTACCTTTCCAGATTCTAAAGAGTTACAGGGAACTTTAGAGGTAGTAAGTCGAATTGTCTGATTTAGGTTATTAATGAATTTTCACTTGACTTCAGCTGTTAAGGTTGTCTTTTTGTTTCATAAATTAAAGCCTTGTCTAGTGTTCAATCAAATCTCGTTATTTTTGTTTACGAAATGTCTCAAAATCAATCATTATACTCATTCCAATGATAATAATCTATTCTTGATACTGATACAGGTCCTAGAATTACAGTTCCTCGAAGTCTTAGGTGGGCTGCTTGTGGGGCTGTCTCTACGAGCTCAACCATGGCTTTGCTGGTACGATTGTTTAGTCCTGAATGTGAACCCCAAAATATAGCTGCTTATGACCAGAAAAATTAATTTAAACACGCTGTTTTCTTATAGAATTTAGCTAGAAACTGAATGCAATATAGATGCAATGTCTTAATCTTGCTGTGAAATGGCAAATGTAGCATTTTATGAATGGCGTGGTTATATACAAACGCCATTCATTAATGAAATAGTTGACAACTATCATATGTGCAAAAGCTGGCAAAAAAAAAAAAGAGTTCCTGGCAATGTGCGTGTGTGGGATGGTGTATGCGTGTATTAAATAATAAAATAAAAGAGCTATTACATCATACTACTTCTAATGCGTGCTTGAAATAAATCTAAGACCATGAATTCCCTTTATCACATGTATCTTTGCTAAGCTTAAGAGTGTTGTCCATAGGAGTTTGGACAGGCTTGGAACCAAGGAACCCAGTGTCAGAGAGGGTTCAAGACCGTATTTGTGTTGAGAGATAAAAATACCATGTGAGGAACGAGCAATTTCCAATCCCAAAAAATACTTCAAGGTGCCAAGATCTTTGATTTTAAAGGATTGATCGAGATAGGACTTGATGCTCTGTATTTCAGTGAGGTCATAGCCGGCTAATATAACGCCATCAACATATACAACAAAGCAGTGAAAGCAGTGGGAGTGTTCTTTACAGAAAGCGAGTGGTCTGACTTTGATTGTGCGTACCTTTGTGATGTTAATGCAGAGGAGAGCTTCTCAAACCATTGCCGGCTTGCTTGCTTCAGACCATATAGGGATTTTTGCAGGCAACAAAATTGATTAGGATTGGAAGATACAAATCCCGACGGCACGATAAATCCAAATAATACTTTGCGCGATGAATGGGGAGAGATAACAACAGGAGTAGAAATTTCACCATTAACGAACTGTAATTTATTTTTAATAGCAGCGCCATCCTCATAGCTCGTCCCCACGAATGATAATTGGGGCCAATCAAAGGTGGAGAGACCAAAACAATAGTAGGATTCTCATTAGGATGAAGAAATTATGAACTTGAAGGATTTTGTGATAGAACAATGAGATTGACGGCCATGGAGATTACAGGAAATGCGGAAGCAATTAGAATGTCACAGATACCAAGATGTGAGAATTTTAAGCTGAAAAATGAAGTTCTCAATTGTATTCCATGTGTCAAAAAAATGTTTTTATATACAACTACGCTTGGCTTGCTTCATGAGCCAAGAGAGAGAAAAAATATCTAGCAACTACAAATTAACAAACTAGTAACTAATTCATGCTATCTGTACAAAAAATATCAGGTAAAAATGATTAAACTAGCTGGGTCATACCTTGTGTATTGAATCTTCCAATAAATAAGAACTTGCAGAGCGTTACAAATATCATTGCTTTGCAAGATGGGAATGATTTATTGTTTTAATAATACACTAATCTTTGCAGCAATTTCTTGTGTTTTCCTTTTTCTTTTTTTAATTTACTGGTAGAATTTGTAGGTCTTGGCTGATACAATGATATTCCTCAGTCCTCCAATGGGTGCTAGTATCATCAATATTACCCCGAATACGATGAATACCTAAAATTTAAAAGAGAAATTCAATTTCATTATTAACATATGCAACGGAAAAAGAAAAAAGAAAAAAGAAAAATTGTAATGTTTTCAAGAAGTTTTGTCTTGTAATCTTACCCAGTTAAGCCACCAGGAGAAGCTGAACCTCTTGGGTTTCTTGATGATGAGCCAGATAATGCAAGGAAGCTAGCATAGATAAACAAGAAATTTACAATTAGTTTCTTTATCAGAATGGATACAAGTATGATGATACACACACACGCACACGTGTGTGCGTATACTTATGTATTGCATGTATACATATATGACAGTAAGGTTAGGTTCACTTACATAGTATGTAGTTGGGGCCAAAGCAAATCCACCAAAGAATCCAACGAGACCACCAAAGAAGGGGAATGTCATGCCAACGAACATGGTAAATGCTGCAATAAATGGAATAAAAATTGAACATGGTTCCACAAGAAAATAGGTAAACTAAAAATTTAAAAATGAAAATAAAGCATATCTATCAACGGGAAGTTCTTGTTATGTTAATAAGCATCAATCTTACCAACGAA
Organism: Petrea volubilis; assembly: GCA_026212405.1. Taxonomy (NCBI): domain Eukaryota; kingdom Viridiplantae; phylum Streptophyta; class Magnoliopsida; order Lamiales; family Verbenaceae; genus Petrea; species Petrea volubilis. Next base: position 12,118,649 of record CM047870.1, read on the forward strand.
TGTGGTACGAGTTGTGAAACGAAGCATTTTGGAAGGCTTAAACTTGGCTTGCTTCACCAAGTATGTCTCCAACATGTCAAACACCGGCATAGCATAAACCTATGCGTAAGAACATGAAAATATATAAATCGTTAAATTCTTATGCACGATATCAAAGATAATATGTTTTACATATGCATTAAATGGTTCAAAGAACAGACCTGATAGCTTCCAATGACGTGAAACAACACCATAATGTTAGCCGCAGCAATGAGCCACCTTGGCTTCTCGAGTGAGAGCAAGATATTGTCTTCCACATTGTTCCCATATATTTTGTAACCGACGAATGCAACGGGGAAATAGCATATAGCAACAACAATATAAGCAAAAATAACTCCCTTCCACATAGGTTTCTTGGAAGGTTTGGCGGGAGTTGAAGGAATTGTTGCTTGGATTTCCAGCACCACATTGTGTCCGCAATAAGCGAAGGCTACATCGCCCAATGCGGTAAAGAAGTTGAAAACATTTTCTCCTGAGTTCTTACCCTTCAGCCCGTAGTTGGGCGGGGTCGGAGAACCATTGGCGAGCGCTGCAGTCCACGCAATAATTGAGTAGCTACGAGTTTTAACACACAAAAATAATTAGTTATAAATGTTAACTAGAATATAATAGTGGATTGACAAATGTGTCCAAGAGGGACAAAGCCAGAGGGGGCTAGTAGGTGCAATAGCAGCAGCCTAGTTTTAAATCCTTCTCTTTTTCTTGAATATTTTACTGTTTGCAGTCACAGTAGATGCCCGCTTCGCATTTCACAATGTATGAGTATCATGAATCCAAATAGCATAATACAAGGTACAACACAAGGCGGTATACAGAATTTTGTATCGTTCAGAGTAATATAAATATCTTTCAGATTTCTTGCTAAATACTCAAATGAAAGTTTCCAACTCTATACTTACATTACGGACATGACTGCTGCAGTACAGGAGACAAACGAGATTGCGTGAAAGTTAGGGAGGTGAGCGAGGACGAAGTGGATGATGGCGTAGATGAGGATATAATAAGTGAGCTTCATTTGTGAGCAATTCGGACAACACAATTCGATGAATTTCTGGAGGGATTTGCCCCCGGTGACCATGAAGATGATGCATGTGCTCACTTCCACGACGATTTGTTGAGGCACAACGATGTATAGCCCAAGCTTCTCCCCAAACGCATATTGCCCTAGCTCGTGGTACCTGTCGAACCTCTTGCCGGGAACCATCTCATGCATTTCAACCATCTGCCATAGTGTATATAACGTGATAACCCACGACAATATCAGTAGGGTTATACCCGGTCCCCTGCATGCACCAAATGAATTTAATTAAAAGAGTTGTCGTAGCCAATGCCACATGTATAAACATAGGTATCACTTCTAGCTATACTGTAGGGATACACGTGGAGAGACATCGTCAAAAGGGGGATTTATGTAAAATCATTTTATGTTGGGGCGGGGGGGCGGGGTTTTATATCTATTGTGTGTATATATACCATCCCATGCCAGCCATGGCATATGGGAGAGCAAGGACACCGGCTCCGACCATGGCGGTGACATTGTGGAAAGTTGAGGCCCACCAGCCGGCTGTCCGCTTTGAAGTGATCGGAAGCCAGTCTTCGACGGCCTTCTCCTCTGCTGCCTTCTTGGCCTTCTCCTCTGCATTCTTTGGTTCATCAATCGGAGCCATTTCATATTCACCCTCTCTCATTTTTCTATTTTTTTAATTTTTTAATTTTTTTTTTGTTTTTCAAAAAGTTTTGATAGAGAGATGGGTGTTAAAAGAATTAAAATGGAAAATTGATAGAGAGTTATTTGTTAAAGAAGAGTCATATGTCAACTCTTATTGAAGCGTGACAGATATGTTTTATATGTTTGCACATATATAGTGGTTGTTCTTGACATGCATGGATGGACAAGTTTAATATTAGTTGATAAGCTGGGGCTGTCCCCTTATTTCTCTGTGTAGTGAAATTCAAACCTAGGAATTGACAAATCCATATATAGGACTAGTCTAGGGCGATTATATTTGTTTATATTTTTCAAATTTTGTGAAAAATTTTACAGTTGGTCAATGGGTAATTAAGTTGAGAGTAAAGTGTTTGAAACTTTTTATAATTGTAGTCAAATGATCTCATTAATTAATCTTCTATTTACATAATTCATTCCTCAATTTAGTAAAATGGTCTTGTGATTTCCTACTTTGCGAATGTGAAACTGTGAAGATGAGGATTATGAGCATTAATTATTAGTGTCCTGATTTTAAGGAGATTTATATACATTTAGAGAAAACTACCATAAAGAATAATAACTTATCTAAAAAATAATGCGTGGGATTTTGATCTAATAAATATGTATCCTATCTTTACACGAGTTTGGATCTTTTGTTACATACTCGTGTTATATACTCGTGTTACATCTTCTGTTACACTCATCAATACACGCCACGTGTATTGGTGAGTGGTCGAGATAAGGAAAGAGAATCTTTTATATTTTTTTTTTCATATCATCAGTTTCTCTTTCCTTATCTCGACCGATCACCAATACACATGGCGTGTATTGATGAGTATAACAAAAGATGTAAACACAATTATGTAACAGAAGATCCGAACCGCCTTTACACTGCATTTGGCAGAGAAAAGAAAATAGAGAGAAAAGAAATTGGGTGGATTTTAATTTTCTACAGGTATGTTTGGTTGAAAGGAAAATCGATCCAAGGAAAATGAAAATCTACTTATTTTCTCTTGTTTGTTTGAATAGAAAAGTGGAAGGATAGAAATGATTTCTGTATTAAATGACAATTATACTCTTATATCATTATAAAACATAACTACGTTATGAATTGATGTATTAAAATAAATTACTAAAATTTTAAGAAATAAATATAATATAAATAAAATATATAAATTAATATAATGAAATATTTGTTTCAATTGTGTCAAATGAAAATACAATCTTATATAATTATAAATATAATTACGTTATAAATATAATTATGTCATAGATAATTTTATAAAAATGAAATAAATAAATATGTTAAATATATTTTTAAAGGATTATTACATTTTTTGTTCTGTAAGTTTGGGGTGATTGAGTTTTAGTCCTTTATATATGACTTTTTCAATTTGAGTCTTCTATGTTACAGAGATTTCAATTTTAGTCCGATTTTAGACTAAAGTTCACGCCGGAGCTGACGTGGCAGGTAAATTTGGGGGTTTTTGAATTTTCTCGCCATTCAAGTGGACGTGGTAGTGATTGTATGTGCTAAATGTTTTTGTTTTTTTAACATCAGATGCAATATGTAAGCCACCTAAGCGATTGTTGTCCTAGTAGATTAGTTTTGGAGGGAAAACAGAGATGGTTTCCCCCCCAAAAGTGATTGTCCTATAACCATTGAACATTAAAACTCTGCAACAACTGGACAAAGAGAGAGAAATAGAGTGTTAGCTTAGAAAAAAGAAGAGATACACTACAGAAAAAAATACTGGATTCTGGCGGAATTATTCCGCCAGAGTCAAATCCGGGGAATTCCGGCGGAATTTTCTCTGGATTTTTAAAAAAATTTTAATTAAAAATCGGGGGAAATCAGAGGTAAAATTTCCCCCAATTTTTTTTTGAATTTTTTAAATTAAAAATCAGTGGAAATTCGGGAGAAAATTTCCCCCAATTTTTTTTTAAATTTTTTAAATTAAAAATCGGGGGAAATTAGGGGGAAATTTTCCCCCGATTTTTTTTGAATTTTTTTAATTAAAAACCGGGGGAAATCCTGGGGAAAATTTCCCCTATTTTTTTTTTGAATTTTTTAAATTAAAAATCGGAGAAATTCGGGGAAAAATTTCCCCCGTTTTTTTTAATTTTTTTAATTAAAAATCGGGGAAAAATTCAGGGAAAAATTTTCCCCAGTTTTTGTTTATTTATTTTTAATTAAAATCTTAATGCTACTATATATTTAGGCAAAACAATAAATAAGCTTGGAAGTAGCTCAATGACAAGGTATTAGATTTGTATCCAAGTGGTCCCAAGTTTGACTTCATGCAAGAGCAAAATTTATTTGAATTTTTTGAGAGCAAACCTGGGGAATGTTGCACCAGAATATTCCGACGGAACTCTGGTGGAAAATTTTCCCCGGAAAATATCGGGAGATCTCAGGCGGAATATTCCGCCGGAGCAATATTTTTTTAAATAATAATAGTGTACGTATAAAACTAAAATAAAAACATAATTAGAAAATTGTGGAGATAGCTTAGTGGAAAAGCATGACATATCTTTCTTAGAGGTCCTAGGTTCAAATTCAACTAACTACAAATTTTTTTTAAAAAAAACACTCTTTAGGAAAATATATATAATTTCAATATAAATGATGTTAATATTTCTTCTACTATTTTGTTTCCTTAAAAATTGTGACTGTTCATTCAATATTTTTTCTTTTAATAAATTAAAAGAATATATACATATGTTTATATAGTATATGTTCGTATAGTATATAGAATATATATTTATATAGTATCAATACTATCTTTTAACTATTATTATTTATACTATCTTTTAAATATGTCTATAATATACTTATAGGTATACATATATGTCTATATAGTATATATATGTTTATATAGTATATATAATATATATGTTTATATAGTATCAAACTATATTTTAACTATTATTATTTATACTAGAATTTAATTATGTATAATATATTTATAGGTATACATATGTTTATATAGTATATATATTTAACTATAATTATTTATATTGTCTTTTAATTAATTATGATATATTTATTGGAATTCATATGTTTGTATAATGTATATATATGTTTATGTAGTATATATAATATATAAGTTTATATAGTATCAATACTGATGAATCCATATCCGATCTCCACCCGGTGACCTCCAGCCCAGATATTGTCCCTCATGCTGGCCATTAAGACGGATCCCCATCAGGCCAGGGGGGTTTTCAAAACGCGTCCAAGCTGTGGAGAGAACCTGGCACCTATAAGGCACTCAAGCACCTCGTCTCCACTCGATGTGGGACGGATTACGACCTCATCATAAGCCCCCCAGACGAGGGGCTTGAGAACCATTCGGTCCCCACAGACGGCGCCATATGATGAATCCATATCCGATCTCCACCCGGTGGCCTCCAGCCCAGATGTTGTCCTTCCTGCTGGCCATTAAGACGGATCCCCATCAGGCCAGGGGGGTTTTCAAAACGCGTCCAAGCTGTGGAGAGAACTTGACACCTATAAGGCGCTCAAGCACCTCATCTCCACTCGATGTGGGACGGATTACGACCTCATCAAATACTATTAGCAGACAAAACTATTTATAAGAATTGGACGAATATTTATTGGTATACATATGTTTATATAGTATATATAATACACGTGTTTATATAGTATCAATACTATATTTTATCTATTGTTACTTATACTATCTTTTAATTATTTATAATATATTTATTGACATACATATGTTTATATAGTATAATACATGTGTTTATATAGTATCAATACTGTATATATTTTATCTATTGTTATTGATACTATCTTTTAATTATTTATAATATATTTATTGGTATACATATGTTTATATAGTATCAATACTATATGTTATCTATTGTTACTGATACTATCTTTTAATTATTTATAATATATTTATTTTATTTTTTAAAATTGAAAGAAAGAATGTTAAAATAAGAATAATCAACTAAATATATAATAAATATAAAACAAAACAAAATAGAACACAACCTCCAGCAATAGCTTGGTGGTGAAGGGTTGGTCATCTAACCTTGAAGTCACGAGTTTGAATTCTCTCAATTATAAATATTTGCACATTTTGGAAGTTACTACTCTAGCGGCGGCGGCAATCGGGTAGTGGCGGGGATTAGCGGCGGCGACGGGGCGGGCGACGGTCCGGTGGGGCGGCAACGGCGGTGGTCCGGTGGGTCACCGGCGTTGACGGTCAACAGTAATCTGGCAAAAATTTCCGCTGGACGGTCACTTCGCGGTGGTCCGGCGGAATTCTGGCGGAAAACGTCGTTCCGATGCCATTTTTTTGGCGGACACGATTCCGCCGGTTTTAGTATTTTCCGACTGAAATTCCGCCGAATTTTCGTCGGATTTTTTCCCTGGAATTTGCCTTTTTTCCTATAATGATATGTCTGGAGTGGAAGGATCGTTGTACTGTTCATGTGGAAAGCGAGCTTACATTTGGACCTTCTGGACAGATAACAACCTAGGGCGGAGGTTTCATGGCTGTGTTGATTACAAGGTTGTCGGTTTAATTTGTTTTATTATGGTTTTTTTCCTTTTAATTTTCGTAGCTCAATGTGGAATCATTTTTTGTTGTTTGTAGAGAGGTGGGTGCAAGTTTTTTGCTCTGGAGGATCCACCTATGGGTGACAAGTCCACCTATGTGTGACAAGTCCAAAGTTGTAATCCCATGTTTGATAAATAAATGCAACCGATTTGAAAATGAAATCGAGCGATTGAGGAAGCAGCAGACATATTTAGAGAATTTTCGATGTCTTGAGAAAGAGTTAGCGAACTTCAGTTGGAGTTGAATCGGCTAAAGAAGGTTGATGGAGAAGTCAAAAAACTGAAATGGGAGAAAAAAAGCTTTTAAGGTTGCCCTTGTGGCATCTTAGTGTATCTTCTTTCTTTTTTTTTTCTGTGAGACTGCTATGGAAGCACTTGTGTATTGGCAATGTATGTATTGTGTCATTTGTGTTTTGGTTTCTAGGTATATGTAGGAAGTTGTATTAAATGTTGGTTCCCAATTAATGTTCTGTATTTTCTTTCTTTTTTTTTTCTTTGAGACTACTATGATAGCACTTGTGTATTGGCAGTGTATGTGTTGTGTCATTTGTGTTTTGGTTTCTTGGTGTATATAGGAAGTTGTATTAAATGTTGGTTCCCAATTATTTTTCTGTGTTATTAGTTAGTAAAAGTGTTTCATACATATCCAAACCGTGTAAAGTGTTTTGCTGGCTCATTTGTAAGAAACCATCAAACTAATGACATATCCAAATTAGATGAAACACAAGATTTTGACAAAAAAAAAAAAAGTGTGTCAGTTTTGATAATGTATTAGTATATTGTAAGATACAATGTAAGAGCTGCAAAAACAAAATGCATAAGAAACTTACACGCAAATTGATCCTCTCAGATGACTCAATGGATGGTCCAAGTACATCCTCAAGTAGGTTATCTAAATCCAAATGACTAAATGCATCTGTGTTGTGATTCATCTTTGCTAACAGGACAGGTCCTGGAATTATGTCCTTTTCCTTGACACTTTCTACATTTCAGAGTTAGTTGATGTCTTTTCATTTTGTTAGGGTTTGATGGTTTGCCCCTTCCTCTTTTCTTCTGCTTTTGCTCCACTTAACAAGCTCTCTCCTTCTTGCTTGCTTGGGCCTGCCAGCTTGTCTCACTGCATTGGGTGGAAGTGGTGGTATGATCCCAGTCTTCTCCCATTCACCCTTTCCATTGATGGGCTTTATTGTTGTAGAGTACATTGTCCTATAAGTCTCCAAGGTTTAGCATTTCTCTGTGAAGTCTTCTATGCTCCAATCCTGTGCTAAAATGGCACTGATTGCATGGACACATGGGACACCAGAAAGTTTCCATTTCCTACATGCACAAGTGTGCTTAACAAGATCCACAAACCACCTACTTCCATTATTGCATGATACCATGTAGTGTCTATCACTACTTTTGATTGGCCTGCACCCCTTAACTTTCTTTACTCTTTTATCTAACTTTTCTTGAATCTTAGGACACAAATAACCCCTCCATTGAATGTGAGACCTATCCATATTCTCTTGCAGCCTTTTCATTAAATGTTCTAACAACCATTCAAGCATTGATAGTATAGGTTTATCTCTACCTTCTAGGATGCTGGCATTGAATCTCTCACAAGCATTATTCATCAAAATATCACATTTAGGCATAGGATTAAAGTTAGATCTGCTCCACTGTGCAGGATGTTGTCATTAAACCAGTTTGCAGCCCTCTCATTTCATGCATAGCCTTTGAAAACTCATTAAGTGTTAAGGCTTTAGTCGCTTTCCATAATGCATTTTATGTAAAAGGCCATTAAAACCAACATTCTCGAAATTGCACAACATATGCCTCACACAAAATTTGTGATCAGCAGCAAGAAAAACAACATGCATTACCTAGAAAAGACCTTCTTGCTTGTCACTCATAAATGTCCACTTTGACTCATTCACTATTCTAAGCTTCAGTTGATCAATGTCAGAAACCATTCCCAAGTATCAGAATTTTCTTTCATGACAACAACCATGGCAAATGGTTAGATGTTGTTGTTTGGGTCTATGCTACATGCAGACAACAAAATTCCCCTATGAGGTCCCTCAGATGACACCCATCAACACAAACAAATTGTCTGCGTTCATTTAAAAAACCACATCTTAAAGCATTTAAGCACATGTAAAATCTATCAAATCTATTCAACCCATCAGATTAGTTAGTCCCTATAATTACAGTTGATTCAGGGGTTGCTCTCCTTACTTCATGTGAAAAATCTGTCCAAATGTGCATGTTCTTTATAAAATAGCACACACCCCACAATGCAACAATCAATTTTTAGAGATATCAGTCCCAATTTTCACATTAATTGTTTGGCTTTATAATAATTGTTGAGGACAAGATTGTCTGTCGGATTTGATGTTTTTATAAGTTTAGTCATTCTATCAAAACACCCATGTGGCATATTATAATCTGATTTCAATGTCATTATTTGAAGAGTTAGTGATAATTCTATTTATAACTCACACCCTGACCACAAGGGAAGATGCACAACCTCCAATAATTCATAAAATTGTTGAGATTCTTTATTACGAGGTTGTTCAACAATATGACTCGTTCCAGTCGCATTTCGCTCAGAATTCTACTACGACATATTTTAATGAAAATCATTCTGTTCCATAGCATCATAGACCAGATTTTTATAATTTCTTAACCCCTTCTATAATATTGACATGATTGTAAATATTTGGACTGACAACGTCAACATTCCAATTTTCTGGAGCAATCTCTCCATTTGCAGTCTAGTACCAATAATTTGGTTGAAACCCATATTTCAAAAGATCATATTTTATATTTTTACATTTAAAACATAGACACCTAAAACAACTGTTGTCAAGTTTTCATTGTGGTTGTGAGGTTGCAAATTCAATAAACTGACCCAAATCCAACAAAAATTCATTCGTAAGGTCTATTCGATCGGGTAATAACCGATTGCACATCCAACTTCAACTCACACGAATATTATCCATTTCTATAACAAACATGATTACATCATTTAGTCACCACTGAAATTCATATTTAAACTTTGCCAACAAACATACATATAATATATAACATAATACTAACATGTCAAACATAACTAATACTAACATCATTATTCACGAACCAAATCACTAAAATGTCTATAATATATAACATACACTAACATGCATGTCAAACATAGCTAATACTAACATCATTATATTAACATATGAAACGTAAATTCACTGCAAATTTCAAACATAACACTAACATATAAATACACCAATATGGACTAATTTAAAACATACCTTCAATTTTGTAACCTCCAAAAATTGTAAATATATAAAACCTAACAATAATTACAAAAAAAACCAAAACAAACAAAAAAAGAGTTAGATATATTTTTTAAATTATAAAACAAAAAAAAATAATTGGGGTGGGGAGGGTGGGTTTGGGTCTGGAAGGGTGGCGGGCTTGGGAGAGAAAAGGAAAGAGGGGGCGGGGGATGGGGGGTTTGGGGCTAGAGGGGCAAAAAGGGGTGGGTTTGGGGGAGAGAATGGGGGGAGAGGGGGGGGGACGGGTCTGGGCTGGGGGGGAAGGGGGTGGGTTTAGGAGAGAGAATGGAGGGGGGCCGGGTTTGGGGCTGGGGGGGAGGGGTGAAGCGTGGTGGTCGCCTCCCCAAATTCCGGCCATCGTCGGTGATGGAGATGCCGCCGCGTAATTTGTGGCCGGCGCGGGGGGTTTGGGGACGAGGATGGGGGTGTTACCTTGGGGGGAAAGAAGAAGGAGGGGAAAAAAACAATTCTAAGTGTAGTATATATAGAAAGCTTTAGTCACAGATTAGCCACGGCCTAATCTATGGCCAAAATAAGCCAGCGATCTACTTTAGCCACGACTAGGTCATGGATTAGCCACAACCTAACTGTAGCTAATTATTATTATTATTATTATTTTATTGTTGTGAAAGAAATTATTCAAGGCTAATACTTCATCAAATTTATGTTTAGCCACGTTTCAAATTAATTAGATCCAGGGCTAATACATTTCAAACTAACCACTCAGCCACGGTTTAACCACGGTCATATTTGTGTCTTCCTTGTAATTTTACATTGAAATATTATTAAATATCAATAACAATTATGCGTTGTTAAATTATTGATAAAAGTGTAATATAACTTATGACATTTCATCAATTATAAACTTTTAAAATTACATGATTAACTCGTAGATTTGAACAAGTGCGTGACCATATGTAAATTAATTAAATGATGTAATGAAACCCGCATACGTAATTATATATATACTTATATATGTAGTATATATAATCCAAAATATTGTCATATGATAATAACTATGAAACTTGAGTATTAATATCATCAAATAATTTAAACGACCATTCGTCATTTGAAATGATATATATATATATATATATATATATTGACTATCACACAATCATTACTTTTAATCAGCTAGACATCAATTTAGTTAAAAGATTTATTTGACTAATAATAGACAATTGAATAACGCATTTCTTTCCCAAGAACAAATTAAATCAAGGACAAATAAAATAAATTTTTAAAAAAATTGATTAGACACGGTCTGGCCATGGCTAATCCGTATCTGTTAGCCACGGTCAAGCCGTGTCCAATCCGTGGCTATTAGCCATGGCCTGGCAGTAGTCAATCTGTGGCTAATCAGTGGTTGTTAGCCCTTGGCTAGGCCGTGGCTAATTTAGACACGGTCTAACCGTGGCTAATTTAGCCACGGTCTAATTCGTGGCTAAAAATTGGCGCCAAATTTCGCGCCAGTTTTAACCACCAAAATTAGCCACAGCTAGATTGTGATTGGTCCATGGCTAATTTTTTTTCGTATTTTTTTTATATCCGTGGCTAAAGTTCGTAGCTACATTAAGTTTTTCTAGTAGTGTAAATCGAATTGTCTGATTTAGGTTCCTAATGAATTTTTGCACATTTTCGCTGTTAAGGTTTTCTGTTTGTTTATAAATTAAAGCCTCTTGTGACCGAAAAAAATGATTTGAATATGCTCATGTTTTCTTATAGAATTGAGCTACAAACTGAATGTAATATATAGATGCAATGTCTTAATCTTTGAAATGGCAAATGTAGCGTTTTATGAGATTATTAAAAAGTTAATCAAGTTTTTGCTCAAATTCTTTTGTTATTTGCTCGATCAATGCAGACCAATTGTACGTAAAATAGGAAAAAATATAATTTTAGAATTGTATGCTATACCCTTTAATAATTTTAGAACAATAACTTGTTCATTTGTAATTTCAGGACATTAACTTTTTCATTTGCAATTTTAGGACATAAAGTTAAGATTTTATGGCACATTTAGGATATTCACTTCAAAATTTCCGACCAAATTTGTCAATTTTCCAACAAATTTGCAAATATCGAGGTGAGAAGTCCTAAATGTGCCACAAAATTTTAAATTCATATCCTGAAATTGAAAATGAAAAAACTATTATTCTAAAATGGGAAAAATACATTTTTCATACACTAACTTGTCAATCTTTCGATTTTGGTACACTAATTTAGGGGGGTGACACATTTAGTATACTATGTCGGAAAAATATGACAATTTAAGTACAAATTTGGTCGACGTGGCCAAAATTTGCAAGAATGCTGACGTGTCACTGATGTGGAATGCTGACTTGTCACTGACACGTCAGCATCCCAATGAATTTTGGCCTCGCTGGCCAAATTTGTACTTAAATTGACATATTTTTCCGACATAGTGTGCTAAATGTGTCGCCCCCCCTCTAAATTAGTGTACTAAAATCGAAAAGTTGACAAGTTACTGTATGAAAAAATGTATTATTCCTGTTTTAAAAATATATTGAAGCGATAATTACACATAACTCCCTCCCTTTTGCCAAAATTTCTGGCTCTATCCGTAGAAGTTGGCCGCTACTAGATTGATTAATAACATGTTCGAATAACCTACTCTTAGAAACAAATGCCCGATTTCGAAACTTTGTAGATACATAATCAAGAATATGACTAATTCACATGTCCTTCCTCCCATTTAAAGTTGTAAAATCTCGAAAGATCGTCAAGTCATGTGGCCTTTTCTACTTGTGCATGATAGGCCAGCTAATTTCGTGTAGTAAGGTGTAAGTTACCGGACGAAAAATATAATTTGGCCTATCATGCACAAGTAGAAAAGGCCACATGACTTGACGATCTTTTGAGATTTTACAACTTTAAATGGGAAGAAGGACATGCGAATTACTCATATTCTTGATTATGTATCTATAAAGTTTCGAAATCGGGCATTTGTTTCTAAGAGTAGGTTATTCGAACATGTTATTAATCAATCTAGTAGCGGCCAACTTCTACAGATAGAGCCAGAAAGTTTGGCAAAAGGGAGGGAGTTATGTGTAATTATCGCTTCAATATATTTTAAAAACGGGAATAATACATTTTTTCATACAATAACTTGTCAACTTTTCGATTTTAGTACACTAATTTAGAGGGGGGTGACACATTTAGCACACTATGTCGGAAAAATATGTCAATTTAAGTACAAATTTGGCCAGCGAGGCCAAAATTCATTGGGATGCTGACGTGTCAGTGACAAGTCAGCATTCCACATTAGTGACACATCAGCATTTTTTGTCCACGTCAGTGACACGTCAGCATTCTTGCAACTTTTGGCCACGTCGACCAAATTTGTACTTAAATTGTCATATTTTTCCGACATAGTATACTAAATGTGTCACCCCCCTAAATTAGTGTACCAAAATCGAAAGATTGACAAGTTAGTGTATGAAAAATGTATTTTTCCCTTCTAAAATTTTTAGAGGGCATAACATAGAGTTCTAAAATTATAATTTTTTCCGTAAAATAAGATATATATGATCTTTTGTATTAAGAGGAAGTAACATGTACTAAATCTACAGGCGCCATTCGTTAATGAAATAGTCGACAACTATCACCAGGGCAAAAGCTGGAAAAAGATAAAAAAGAAAAGACGAGTTCCTAGCAATATGCGTGTGTGGGATGATGTATATGCTTGTTAAATAATAAAATAAAAGAGCTATTACGACATACTACTTCTAATGCATGCTGGAAATAAATGTAAGGTTATGAATTCACTATTTATTTAATCTTCCAATACATAAGAACTTGCCGACCGTTACAAATAATATTGCCCTACAAGATGGGTTTGATATATTGTTTTAATAATACACCAATCTTTGCAGTAATTTCTTGTGTTTTTTTCTTTTCCTACTTTTACAAGGAGAAGATTTTTTTTTTATTGGTAGAATTTGTAGGTTTTGGCTGATATAATGATATTCCTCAGCCCTCCTATGGGTGCTAGTATCATCAATATTACCCCGAATACGATGAATACCTGAAATTTAAGAAAGAAATTCAATTTCATTATTAACATATGCTACGGAAAAAGAAAAAAGAAAAAGAAAAATTGTAATGTTTTCAAATTTTTGTCTTGTAATCTTACCCAGTTAAGCCACCAGGAGAAGCTGAACCTCTTAGGTTTCTTGATGATGAGCCAGATAATGCAAGGAAGCTAGAATAGATAAACAAGAAATTTGCACTTAGTTTCTTGATTAGAATGGATACCAGTATGACACACACACACACACACACACACACACACACATGTATTGTATGTATACATATATGAACCAATGTGGTTAGGTTCGCTTACATAGTATGTGGTTGGGGCCAAAGCAAATCCACCAAAGAATCCAACGAGACCACCAAAGAAGGGGAATGTCATGCCAACGAACATGGTAAATGCTGCAATAAATGGACCAAAAATCGAACATGGTTCCACAAGAAAATAGGAAAACTAAAAATTTAAAAATGAAAATAAAGCATATCTATCAACAGAAAGTTCGTGTTATGTTACTAAACACAAGCTTACCAACGAATACGGTACGAGTTGTGAAACGAAGCATTTTGGTAGGCTTAAACTTGGCTTGCTTCACCAAGTATGTCTCCAACATGTCAAACACCGGCATGGCGTAAATCTATTTGTAAGAACATGAAGAAAATATAAATCTTTAAATTCATATGCACAATATCAAAGATAATATATCTTACATATGCACTAAATGGGTCAAAAAACAAACCTGATAGCTTCCAATGACGTGTACCAACACCATGATGTTTGCCGCAGCAATGAGCCACCTTGGCTTCTCGAGTGAGAGCAAGATATTGTCTTCCACGCTGTTCCCATAAATTTTGTAACCGACAAATGCAACGGGGAAATAGCATATAGCAACAACAATATAAGCAACAATAACTCCCTTCCACATAGGTTTCTTGGAAGGTTTGGTGGGAGTAGAAGGAATTGTTGCTTGGATTTCCAGCACCACATTATGTCCGGCATAAGCGAAGGCTATATCGCCCAACGCGGTGAAGAAGTTGAAAACATTTTCTCCTGTGTTCTTACCCTTCAGCCCGTAGTTGGGCGGGGTCGGAGAACTAGAGCCGAGTGCAACAGTCCATGCAATAATTGAGTAGCTACGAGTTTTAACATAAAAACAATTAGTTACAAATGTTAACTAGAATAGAATAGTGGATTCAAAAATATGTCTAAGAGGGAAAGAGCCAAAGGGGGCTAGAAGGTGCAATATTTAAATCCATCTCTGTTTCCTTCAACATTCTACTATTTGCACTCACAGTAGATGCCCGCTTTGCATTTCGCAATAAATGAGTATCATGAATCCAAATAGCATAATACAAAGTACAATACAAGGTGGTATACAAAATTTTGTATCGTTCAGAGTAATATAAATATCTTTCATATTTCTTTCTAAAATACTCAAATAAAAGATTATGAGGTTTGTACTTACATTATGGACATGATTGCTGCAGTGCAGGAGACAAAGGAGATTGCGTGAAAGTTAGGAAGGTGAGCGAGAACGAAGTGGATGATGGCGAAGATGAGGATATAATAAGTGAGCTTCATTTGTGAGCAGTCCGGACAACACGATTCGATGAATTTCTGGAGGGATTTGCCCCCGGTGACCATGTAGATGATGCATGTGCTCACTTCCACGACAATTTGTTGGGGCACAACAATGTATAGGCCAAGCTTCTCCCCAAATGCATATTGCCCCAGCTCGTGGTACCTGTCAAACCTCTTGCCGGGAACCATCTCGTGCATTTCAACCATCTGCCATAGTGTGTACAGCGTGATGACCCACGACAGTATCATTAGGGTTATACCCGGTCCCCTGCAAGCGCCAAATGAATTTAATTAAAAGAGTTGCCATAGCCGGTCCCATATGTATGAACATGGGTACCACTTCTGGCTATACTGGAGGGATACACGTGGAGTAGATCTGAATTATTCATCAAAAGGGGAATTTATGTAAAATCATTTTATTTGGGAGGTGGGGGGGGCTGGTTTATCTATAGTGTATAATATATATACCATCCCATGCTAGCCATGGCATATGGGAGAGCAAGGACACCGGCTCCGACCATGGCCGTGACATTGTGGAAAGTTGAGGCCCACCAGCCAGCTGTTCGATTCGAGGTGATAGGAAGCCAGTCTTCAATGGCCTTCTCCTCCGCCGCCTTCTTGGCCTTCTCGTCTGCATTCTTTGGTTCATCAACCGGAGCCACTTCATATTCACCCTCTCTCATTTTTCTACTTTTTAAATTTTTAAAAAAATATTTTTTGTTTTTCAAAAAGTTTTTGATTGAGAGATGGGTGTTTAAAAAAGATAAATAAAATGGCGATATTGATAAAGAGTTATATGTTAACTCTTATTGAGCCATGGCGAATATGTTTTACGTGCTTGCATATATATATAGTGGTTGTTCTTGACATGCATGGATGGGCAAGTTTAATATTAGTTGATAAGCTGGGGGCTGTCCCCTTATTTCTCTGTGTACTGAAATTCAAACCTAGGAATTGACAAATCCATATATAGGACTAGTCTAGGACGATTATATTTGTTTATAGTTTTCAAATTTTGTGAAAAATTTTACATTGGTCAGTGGGTAATTAAGTTGAGAGTAAAGTTTTTGAAACTTTTTATAATTTTAGTCGAATAATCTCGTTAATCAATATTCTATTTACATAATTCGTTCCTCCATTTAGTAAAATGCTCTTGTGATTTCCTACTTTGTGAATGTGAAACTGTGAAGATGAGGATTATGAGCATTAATTAGTAGTTTCCTGATTTCAAGGAGATTGAGATACATTTAGAGAAGACTACCATAAAAAATAATAACTTATCTGAAAAATAATGGGTGGGACTTGTGATCTAATAAACATGTATCCCGCCTTTAGAGATATGCGGAGTATCGCCAATAGTTCGAATCCTAACAATGTACATGTATAAGTGGTGGTATGCATATTACACACAACAAAAACACTTACCGAAAAAAATATAAGATAATAGTGTCGGCATTAAATTAGATTTTATTAGATTTCATTATCAATGTACAATGATGGCATACTATTTTAATTAATTTATGAACACCAGGAGTAGATTAGAATGTGATTTCATTTTTCCTTTTTTTTGTGAATTAATTATATTTTCATTGTACGAATATTAGTTATAATCAATTACATTATCAAATATTAATCAACATTAACAACTATTACAAATTTTAATAAATCAATAAATAACTAATATATAAGTAAAACAAAAGCTCATGCATTTGGTGAGAATCGGACCCAAAACCTTGTAGTTTTCACTAGTTGAGCTATGTTTCATCGATAGATAAAAAATGTGATTTATTAAGTAAAAGAAGTTTGAACTTTTATGTAGGCAATTAAGATTTTTATTGTATGAGGTTAAGAATAAAAATAAAATCCCAATTTTTCCGCAAAGTTTGACAAAACATGCATATGGGGTGTCAGTACCAATTTAGAAAGGCATTAGAAAATTTTGCACATAGCTATAGATTAAAGTCAGGTATACCCACAATGTTTTGGTCACACAATTATTAATCTTTTCGGAGGAAAAACAACAATTCGTTAAACTTGAATGCTTGAAGCATCATGGTTGTTAGGCCATATTAAATCAAGTGAACAAAATGGTAGTCCTTATAAGATATTGTTATATGAATGTCTTACCTAAGATTGGAATAACAATTTTGGGATAATTGCAATTTATGTCCTCTAGGTTTAGTCTATTTTCGATTTTGCACTCTCCGTTTCAAATTTTTCAATTTTTTCCTCTCCGAATATTAATGTTACGATTGTTGTTCGATTTTGGATATAACTTCTCGCCGGTGATGATCGATGTGGCGATTTTCTGACCGCAAATTGAGATTTTTCCGATCATCACCATAAATGGCCAGAAAATCGCCACGTCATCACCGGCGAGAAGTTATGTCCAAAATCGAACAACAATCGAAACATTGATAATCGGAAGAGGACAAAATTAATAAAATTGAAACGGAAAGAGCAAAATCGAAAACACCCTAAATGTAGAGGACAAAAAAAGCAATTATCCCTAATAATATTTATTTTTTATGTTTTTAGAATATTTTAGAGTTTCGAAATTATTTTTTGTTTGTGTTTTTTTTAAATAGAAATCGATTTATTATAAACAATCAATTGTGTATCAATACTTCTCATGAAGAACAAACTATTACAAATACAAACAACTATACAATAGAAACAAACTAGTATCAAATTAATAAAATATCCGCATTCACGGAAAATCGAATCCATACCCTAAGGCTCCGTTTGCTTTGCGAGATTCGTTAATTGGAGTTTATCTCTTGGCTCAAGATTAGCCGAGATTTAGATTGATTATAATGGTTGTTTGGTGTCCAAGATTAATTGAGTAAGATGATCATACATATTGTGCATGTGGTGGTTTGGTATCCACAATTAAATAAGATTCAAAATAAGATTAGAGTACAATTACATATATATCCTCGATTGTTAAAGTTTTTTAAAACTTGGTGACACATAAATTAAGAAAAAAATAAATCAAAAACCACATATACATACATATATATATATATATTAAATAATGATAATTAATAATATTATTTGTAATTTCATTAAATAATAATAATAATAATCATTATTTAATAAAATTACATATTGTAAAATATAAAAATAATTAATTATTGTGATTAGTAATTAATAATAATATTAATAATTATTATTATTAAAGTATAAAAATTACATATTGTAAAGTATAAAACTAATAATTATTATTATTACCGATAATTAATAATAATAATAATAATAATAATATTAATTATTATTATTATTTAAGAAAATTACATATTGTAAAGTATAAAAATAATTATTATTATTATTACTGAAAATAATAATAATATAATAATAATATTTAATAAAATTACATATTGTAAAGTATAAAAATAATTAATTATTATTATAATTGATAATAAATAATAATATGAATTATTATTATTATTATTATTATTATTATTATTTGATAAAACTAATAATAATTATTATTACTGATAATTAATAATAATAATATAATTATTATTATTATTTAATAAAATTACATATTGTAAAGTATAAAAATAATTATTATTATTACTGATAATAAATAACAATAATAATAATAATAATAATAATATCATTATTTAATTAATAAAATTACATATTGTAAAGTATAAAAATAATGAATTATTATTATAATTGATAATTAATAATAATATTAATTATTATTATTATTATTTCATAAAATTACATATTGTAAAGTATAAAAATAATAATTATTATTATTACTGATAATTAATATTATTATTGTTATTATTATTATTTTAATAATTATAATAATAATAATAATAATTAATATTATTATATTATTATTTAATAAAATTACATATTGTAAAGTATAAAAATAATTATTATTATTATTACTGATAATTAATAATAATAATATTATTATTATTTAATAAAATTACATATTGTAAAGTATAAAAATAATATTATTATTATTACTGATAATTAATATTATTATTATTATTATTTAATAAAATTACATATTGTAAAGTATAAAAATAATTATTATTATTATTACTGATAATTAATATTATTATTATTATTATTTAATAAAATTACATATTGTAAAGTATAAAAATAATAATAATATATTATTATTATTATTATTATTATTATTTAATAAAATTACATATTATGAAGTATAAAAATAATTAATTATTATTATTGATAATTAATAATAATATTATTAATTATTATTTAATAAAATTACATATTATAAAGTATAAAAATAAATATATAATTATTATTATGATTTAATAAAATTATAT
The DNA here is from genome assembly GCA_026212405.1 of Petrea volubilis. Taxonomy (NCBI): domain Eukaryota; kingdom Viridiplantae; phylum Streptophyta; class Magnoliopsida; order Lamiales; family Verbenaceae; genus Petrea; species Petrea volubilis. The sequence continues at coordinate 12,138,258 of CM047870.1, forward strand.
ATTATAAAGTATAAAATAATTAATAATAACAAATTTGTAAAAGTAAGGTAAAATAAAGGACAAAATAGTCAATTCAAAGTGTTGGAATAGTTAATCTAGGGAAGCCAAGACTCAATCTCACCCCCTCCCCTGAGATTATAATCTCGAGATTAGACCATCACATGGCGAGCTTTGCGAGACTAGGTAAAGGCCCGCAATTATAATCTTAGCAACCAAACAATAAATTAGCCGAGATGTGAAGGCATTTTCTTGGCTAATCTCGGAAAGCAAACGAGGCCTAAAGGTATAATACCTCCACCTTACCAGAGGCAATGCCTCGTTGGCTTATATGTTTATGTTTTAAGGGTTGTTGCAACTCGGAATATGATTTTGGAGATGTTAATGATTTCTTCACAATTGACAATAATTGGAAATTCTAACTTAGATCCAATTCGGTTGAATCAATGTTAATCACGTATTAATTGTTTTACATTTGCCATTTGGTTGGTGGATAATTTAGAGAGAGTAAACAATCACTTGGCAAGTACTCTACATTTGTCATATAATTTGTTAGGTTCGATTAAATCAGGTTTGCATATAAAAGAAGTAATCTATATATAATTCAAAAACCTTGAGACTATTCAAGTAAACATATATAATAGTCTCATTTAATTTTATTTTGTCATATATGAAATTCAAATGCTTTTTATATGAATTTAAGTAAGTATATTTGTGGTTCATGTTTTTACAAAAGAATCCAATAATTATCAAGTATTTAAAAGATGGATATACTTTTAATTGAAATAAAATAACAAAGTTAATATTTTATTTACAATATTTATAATTAACTTTAATAATAATTAAAATTTTTGATTCTACATTAAAAAAAAATCATTGTCTTAATTATACCCAAACTAGTGTTGAGACAAACATATTCTATTATTATATAATTTTTTAATATATTTATTTATCAACATATATTATAAAATATTTATGTATATATATATATAAAGATATCCATTTCTCCTGTCTTGACTTGTGAATAAATATCAATAAGAATATAGAGGAGTACCATGTAAATGAAATCTAGTCAAACTTGAATTGATTCAGGTTGATCCGGTTTTTCTTAGGTTAAAACTTAAATTGAGGACCACAAAATTTATTTTATTTAATTTTAAAAAATTATCTCAATTATAACTTATATATCTCAAAATTCACAAAAAAAAAGGTTCCTAATTTATATAAAATTTAATTTATTAAAACGTATTCTCTACCCCACTTTCTTTGAGGAAGGGAAGTTTCTTTTCCTATCCTGTAAATGATCAGTAATCCCGAATCAACTTTAAGAATTTAAAGATTTATTTTTTCTAAATTCAAAATTCATTCGTTACGTTTTTGAATCTAAAAGTAATTTAGACAAATAAGATAAATTATTTAGCTCTTGGGGGGGGGGGGGGGGGGGGGGGGAATGGTGGAATAGGTTTCTAGAATTTAAAAGTTAATTTCAGGAAATTTTATAAATGTAATAATTTATTTTAAAAACATTAGTATCTTTCCCAAAAATTTAAGATGACCAATCCCTACTGTGTTCTTGAAGCTTAGCACAGAAGGTATGACCCAAGAAAAATTGCTTGACTGTGAAATATAATTGCTATAACTTTTCACATATGAGAATAATGGTCATGACATGCTACCAATTTAGGTGATACCCAAATAGTATTTTCAATCGCTAGATTGAATTCAACGATATCATAATTTCACCTTTTAAATACCTTTTGACATTATCATACTCAAATCTAATGATTAAAAGGTCAATAGGATATCCAAAACAATGGTTGAGTAATACCCAACTAGATAGCATGAAATTTTCCTCATAACAGCTAAAAAAAAGCTTACAAAAGTGAAAATTAAACATTTACATTCAAAACAAAACTAGGTCCAAAATCTTAGCATAAACTCACACAAAACCACACACGCATTGAAACTAACTTATTACACAAGTACACTATGTTGTTGGTGATTCTGGTTTTGTCTTGTGGATTTACTCAAAGAATTGTCAACAGCCAGGTCATGAGCACCAAAACACAAGTAGCTATTCATCAACCTCAAGTTGAACGATCCGTGCTTGAGCTTCATTTTAACGTTGCCCGCGCCCGGGGACTGATTCGCCGTGGAGGGTCCGGCACTCCTGCCGTCATCCTTTCTCTTATCAGCCGACACGGGAGACGACCAAGATGACTCGGAAACAGCACTTGACGGCGATCCAAGGTACGATCCTGGCTGCACTTGGAGAACGCCGTGTGATAGCCCTGCAGCGAATTTCTTCTTTGCAGATGGACTCGGGAAAAGATTTCTCGGTAGAGATTGTACTCGTTTGTTGTTCGGGAGGGATGACACACTAGAGAATCGCTGCCTCAGTGGAACGGCAGGGGCAATTTTGGAAATTGAAACCGGATTATCCGAGTCTATAGAGTAGTTATCTTCGAAATCAGAAGCACGGTTTCCATTTTTGTCGGCTTTATTTCCAGGCCAACGGAGAAGCATCTTGAGAGGGTTGTTCATAGAGCTTGATTTCTTGTACTTTGATGAGCTGGAATCACCTGTAGTGGACCCCACAAGTCGGATTTCGCCCGAGTAACCGTATTCTGAGCTCGTCAACTCACAGCTCGAAGGCAATAGATCTTCAGTTCCAGAGTATAAGAGTATCTCTCCATCAGGGATTCTGAAGGAAGTTCCCGGACTACCTGGACCAATATTGCCACGCATCCTCAGATGTGAAACAAGAGAGTTTCTAGCCATCTGATCGGAAATCCCTCCAGCCGAAATTAACTGCTTGATCAAACTCGCGGAAGATGCCGACTGAGGTCGTTGCTTGAGGATATCCAAGGCAGTATTCTCATCAGCATCACGGATATTTAGGTTTACACAACGGATGGACATGATTAGCTCCATGATCTCGGACTGTATGTTCCCGATCACTGCCAAGTGGAGGGCGGTTCTGCCATCATTGTTTTGAATATTGATCAATTCTTCAATATTTATGAGATCGCCACTGACCAATCGTTTCATGAGGTCTATTTGCCGGTCCAGCCTTCTGAAACTAGGGGAACAAAACCCAGAGACAGCCATGTGAAGAAAAGTGTCCCCATAGTCATTTGTTAAAGAAGCCGAAGAAGGAGAGGCGGATAGAAGAACTTCTACGACAGCTAGGTGACCACTGTACGCAGCCACGTGTAAGGCTGTGTTACCTCGATTATCGACAGAATTAATGATGCCATACGAGGATATTAAATGCTTAACTACCTGTGACAAAAAGTGCCAAGAAATAAATTTTTGACTATATGCAGCTCAAAACAGAGTAGTAGTAGCAGAAGCTGATAATGAGAACGCTCAAAAGTACCACTTTGATGCTTAAAAAGCTGAAAATCATTTTTCAGAAGTTGTTGCAAACAATCCCCTTAGTATATTGGCTATATCTCACCTTCACAAAATTCCTCAAATTGTCTAAGCCATTTCAAGTGAACACAAAATTCATATTAAGCACACTATTTCAACAAGAACTCAATCTACTAGAACCAACGATTCAACTTCATGCATCTGAAGTAACAAAATGTTATATTTTTGACCTGGGGTTCCATTAAATGGGGCGGGCCGGGGATTCGATTACTTAATAGATACACTCTCAAAGAATGGCAAAGAAAATACGAAACTTTCAATTGTTAAGCATCATATGGCAAAACTATTGTGAATAACGGAGAAACAACATACCAATAGAAAGTTATGGAACAGACTGAAGGTCACTTACTGTGACCTCCTTCCATCATATGTTTGCTTGCACAAACTTCCCCTATTAATTATAAAATTACAAGTACCCCCTTCTGATTATTGGAATTCAATCAAAACTGAAAAAATTGCTATAAGCTCACATAACATCATCTAAACATGCGAGAATAACTTGAAAAGTCTATAACTCGAATGATAACATCGCTTAGCGACAGTTAATAACCAACAAAAGGGGAGTTTAACTGTAAGATGGACGCAAGTTTCAAGGGAGGTACGTGTAAATTTAAAACCAAGAGAGCACTACAATTACCAAAAAATTATAACAACTCACCTCAACCTGCCCTCTACCGGCAGCCGTATGCAGCACCGTTGATCCCCTAGCATCCCTGTAAGCAAATACATCACCACCAACCCCCAAAAAATCCCTCAAAACCTCCACATTGCCGCCTCTAGCCACCGCGTGCATAGCCCGATTCATCATATTCTCCTTGAAAACTGAAGAAACCTCCTTTATCTGCCCCTTCGGAGAGATGGCACAAGCAAACAACATTCTAAAAACATCACAATTCTTGCTCCTAGCGGCTGCATACAACATATCAGTAACCCCATACTCCCCTTCTCCAAACACCAAAAAGGGGTCCCTATCCAACAACTCCCTAACAAAAACCACATCACCGGCTGCCGCAGCAGTGTACAAAAGCCAACCCCCATAACCAGCCCTTATCAAAGAATTGTTGTTTTGCCCTTTATTTGTTTCACATTCTTGGAAAAGTTTTCTTGCCACTCGGGACCTACAAGTGGCTACATCATTAAAATTTTCATCATCGTCCCAGACGGTTTCGAGCCGTCGGATTCTGGGGAGAGATGTTAGTTTGATGATAAGATTTGTGTCAAGGTGAAGCAGCTCTCGAACTAAGTCATAGTGCCCATTTGCAGCTGCCCAATCTATGGGAGAAGCAAACCACCATTGGTCTCCTGTGCTTTCCCATCTCAAAGGGAGATTTGTGGGAGGCATATTAGCCCAAGAGGGGGGTTGGGGAAGGGGAGTAGGGGTAGGGGTAGGGGAATACAGAACTATTCAAGAAATCCTACACAAAATCAACACAATTTGCTGCAAAAGGAATGGCATTTATGAAACTATAATAAGCATTAAAACTTCTGGTAAATCAAAAAGTGCCAAGAAAATGATTGTTTCTTGTGGGATCCGCCAAAACTTATCAAAAGATGAGCAATAATAAGCAATAATAAGCAATTATAAATGCACAAAAAGTTAGGTATTATGGGTATCAAGAATTTGCAGTCTTCAAAGACCCCAAAACCCACAAAGGCACTGATTAAAGAAGCATAAATTACTCATCAAAAAGAAAGAAAAATTGAAACTTTTTTGCAGAGCAAGACAAGAGAAAACAGGAAAAGAGACATGCACCGCTAATAGTGGCAGAACAAGTGAATTTGCGAAAAATAGTTATATAAATTATACAACTGATGATTATTTTGCAGATAATAATGAAAGGAAACAAGACAAGGCCACATGTTTGATGATTTCTTGATGGGCTTTTTTCTTTGTGGTGGACACAGAAAAATATTAACTAACCAAAACTAGAAATCTTGAAAATTCCCTCGGATTTTCAAGAGCCCCCCTCGTGAATGGCAACAGAGGTAGAGAGAAAAAATTAACAAAGAGTACAACGTTTATGGTGGGGGAGTGTTTTGTCCTGATAAAAGTGTTTTTGTCAGCGTTTAGACCGCTTTTTACTGGTTTTTTCTATGCTAAAAGATGCTAAAGTGAGAGAAGATAATTGAATGTGATAAGAAGAATTTATCCCATTTTTATTGTTTTTTTGCCGCAAAATCTGCTATGATCATATTTCTTGGGGGGAAATTCTAGTCCAATCTCAATTGGTCGAATGTATATATTCATTTTGTAATTGAGGTATAATTTAAGGAGATCAACAATTACTAGACAAATGCGATGTATTTATCATATAATTTGATAAGTTCAATTAAATTAAATTCGAATAAGAAATTTTCAATTTTGGATGAAAGAATCTACTACTATTTTTTAACGTTTTTGCCTTTTTAGGTACAAGAAGGTATTTATTATTTACCAATGATTCCTAGCATTTATTGGGGGGAATAATGATGTAAAGATGCTCTTGTTTTTGTTTTATGATTATTACCAAAAATTTTCTAATTTTTGTTTAATTATTAGAAAATTAATGTTAAAATTATAATCATTACCATTAAAAATTTGCCTGCGACTTATAATAGCACCAGCAGTTAATTGATTCGACGACCAAAGACTCCTCTATTGATCAGTGTAAAGGGGTAGTCGTAATTTCAATAAATAGGGAGGCTCTTTTGTGATTGAGGCAAATATAGTTATATATTTTTTTAATATTTATATTTTAATTTTCTTGGGCAAATGTCCCTTAATGAGTGAATTATTTTTCTTTCCCTTTTTCTTTAAGAGGTAAAATGTTTAGATTATTTTGCATTTAAGTTGACGGGAATGTAATCAAAGGAAAATCCACTAACAGGATAAACTAATTCATTTATATTAAGATGAAGTAAAGTTAGGTATTATTTAGTTGAAGTAAAAATCCATCACATTTTGACCCAAGCTAGTTAGTGGCAATACTCTTACATCATAATCATTTAAATAATGGCAAGTCAACTAGGCAGCTGCAGTATATAGACTTTTTGCTGAAAATTGGTTGGCTGAGGTCTATTGACTAAAATATAAAATTCTGAAAAATATTAGCGGCTTTCGAAATTAAATTATAAGAGTTTTTCATTCATTATTTAGTTTGAAGAATTCCTCGAATATAACTATATCGATTACAAAGGATTAAGGGCAAATATTGATGAATATAAAAAGTTTCATTCATTATTTAGTTTGTGATTAAGGGCAAATATTGATGAATATTGATCAGCGTATGATTAAGTATTGCCCCAAAGCTCGCAAGGGTCGAACAGGGACACAATTGCAGAAAGACAAGTTGTAGGTTGGGCAAACTAGTAAACCAAAAGTTAAAGCTAGGGCTTATGCATTAGAGGGAGGAGAAGGACCCGATCCAAATGTCGTGGTTGAAGATATGATCAATATTTTTAACATTCCTACCAAGATTTTATATGGTCCTGGAGCTACATGTTCTTTTATATCCCCCTCTATTCTAGCTCAACTAGATGTCATACTTGAAAAGTTACCATATAATTTTGAGGTTAGCATCCCTATTGATTCAAGCTATATTACTGATCGAATCTTGAAAGATTATCCTATAAAGATTAATGACAAAACTTATCCTGTTGACCTAGTAGAGTTGCCTATCCATGGGCATGATATAATCTTGGGGATGGATTAGTTGTACCAACATTAGGCTCAACTAAATTATTTCACTAAAGAGGTTATCTTGGGAAGAGATAATTCACATAAGCATGAGACAATTCATAATCTCTCTCAAGTGGTACCACTCATCTCAATAGTTGAAGCTAATAAATGCATCAAAGAGGGAGCTATAGGATTCGTGGTGTATTTGCTTAACAAATCCAAGGACCAAGTCAAGGTAGAAGAGGTGCTGATTGTAAATGAGTTCTTAGATGTGTTTCCTGAAAGTTTGGATTCATTGCCTCCAACCCGAGATATAGAGTTTGTGATTGATATGATATCGGGAGCCAAGTCGTACTCGAAAACACCATATCGAATGGGCCCGGGTGAGTGAAAAGTATTGAAAACTCAACTTGACGAGTTGATAAAATGTGGATATATTCATCCTAGCACTTCACCTTGGGGAGCGCCCGTACTCTTTGTTAAAAATAAAGTCGGGACACTTAGGATGTGCATTGATTATCGATAGCTAAATCGGATGACCATTAAGAACAAATATCCATTATCCCAAATAGAATAACCGTTTGATCTTTTTCAAGGATCAATGGTATACTCTAAATTGGATTTAAGGTAGGGACACTATCAGTTGAGGATTAAGGAAGAAAATATCCCTAATATAGTTTTTTAACACTTGGAATGCATAATTTGAATTTGTGGAGATACCATTTGGGTTAACCAATACACCTGTTGCTTTTATGGACATGATGCATAAGGTCTTTAGGTCATATTTGGATCAATTTGTGGTTATATTTATTGATGATATCTTAGTTTATTCAAAGAGCTTGGAAGAGCATGCCAAGCATTTGCGTATAGTTTTACGAACTTTGAAAGATAATAAGTTATATGCAAAATTCAATAAATGTGATTTATGGCTAGAAAATGTCATGTTTCTTGGTCACATAATCTCTAAGATTTGAGTCGAGGTTGACACCTCCAAAATTGAGGCAATCATTAATTCAAAACTCTCGAAAACACTCACTGAGGTTAGAAGCTTTATGGGTCTAACTGGATATTACAGGCGGTTCGTTCAGGATGTCTCAACGATTGCTGCACCACAAACCCAATTAACTCTCAAGGATAATCCTTGCAAATGGACAAAAAATTGTGAGGCTAGTTTCCAAGAATTGAAGAAACGCTTAACAACATCACCAGTATTAGCCCTTCTAGAGGGAACTGAAAATTTCATGGTTTACATTGATACATCAAAGGAAGGTTTGGGAAGTGTGCTAATGTAGAACGGGAAGGTGTTTGTGTATGCTTTTCAAAAACTTCGACCTCAAGAACAGAATTATCCAATTCATGACCTAGAATTGGCAACAATTGTTTTTACTTTAGCTAAGTGGAGACATTATTTTCACGAGACAACTTTTGATGTTTACATAAATCACAAGAGCCTCAAATACTTATTTATCCAGAAAAATCTGAACATGCTGCAAAGAAAGTGAATGGAGTTTTTGGAGGACTATTATTGTAAGATTTAGTATCACCTAGGCAAAGCTAATGTAGTGACAAATGCCCTAAGCAGAAAGGCGAATTTAGCTCAAATGGATGCTAGAATCGAAACTCCTAAGGTCTCAGAGGAAAAAGTATGTGTAAGGCAACAAGTTAGGCTCGCAAACTTGATTGTTCAGTCAAAACTTTCCACCAAGGTTTGTGAGGCTCAGAAAAATGATGAATGGAGTCAAAAGCGATTTGCTCAAATTGGGAAGGGCGATTACAAAAACCTCCTCTGAGGTTTGGCGAAATTACAAAAAAAAACCCTTTAACTAATGAAAATTGCCAATACCCCTTCCCCCAAGGTTTGCATAAATTATGCAATATTTAACGGGGGACTAAAAATGTTTTATTACGAAAACCTTTGGTGAAATTACAAACTAACCCCTTAAGGTTTGGTGAAATTACAAAAAAAAAACCCTTCAAGTATTGGAATTTACAACTTCATCCCCATTGACAACAACAGCGGCCTCCCTATGTCGGAAATTTATAAAACACACATCTTAAAAATCCCCAACTTTAGAGTAATGGCTAGTCAACATCGTTTGACCTTGTTTAACTATTGATCATCGAGCCTCGATTCTCACATTTCTGATGAACTTTGTCGGAATTCGATGATGTCGATACTATTAAAATTGTCTCGCTTCAAAGATTTCAAATATGTAAGAAACAATCATGTCTTAGCCTTCTCGTCGTTGGTCAAAAGGGTTTTCCCTCATTCGATCATCGATTTGCTCGCTGATGATATGTCAATCTAACATTAACACCCTTTTCTAGATCTCAATCATTGCAATAATCATAAAAGCCTTGAGGGAAAAGAAAAAAACAAAAACCTAATTATTTTCTCCCCTCTCAGTCATGAAATTAACAAACCCTAATGGTAGAGTTTTTTCTTAGATGAGCAAACCTTAGGGAGTATATTGTAAATCTTGATACTTGAAGGGGATTTTTTTGTATTTTCTGCAAACCTCAGGGGAGGTGTTTGTAATACATCACTTTAATAAAATATTGAACGATGTATTTTAGGAAAATTATATATATTTTTTTTAACGGAACCCTAATAGAAGGGGTTTTTTGCTAATTTATGCAAACCTCAGGGGGTATTGGTAATTTTCAATATTTAAGGGGTTTTTTTATAATTTTGCCAAACCTCAGGAGAGGGTTTTTTAATTCGCCCAATTGGAAAAGACTCTACCAACAAGTTTAGACTTCATGATAAGGGAATTTTGTGATACAAAGGCAGGGTATGTGTACCCATCTAGCTTAGAAAACAAATCTTGGAAGAAGCACATAAAACTCAATATACCATCCACCCTGGAGGAACTAAGATGTACCAAGATCTTAAAAAGCATTGATGGGATTATGAAGAGATATATCTCAAATTTTGTGAAAAACTATCTAACATGTCAAAAAGTTAAAGGAGAACCCCAACAACTAGGAGGGTTATTATAACCATTACCCATACCTACATGGAAATGGGATGAAGTCACCATGGATTTTGTGGCTAGTCTACCAAAGTGGGAGGTGGATTTGATAGCATCCAGGTAATTGTGGACAAATTAACAAAATCAGCCCATTTCTGACCTGTTAAGGTAACCGATAAAGTTAATACACCACCGTGAGATCATCAAGTTACATAGTGTTCCAACTTGAATTGTATCTGATAGAGATCCTAAAGGCAAACTGATCGATAATCAGAAAGATTAATAAAGTACTTGGAGGATTTACTAAGGTTGTGTGTTTTAAACTATGGTGGTCGTTGGAATAAACATTTGTCTCTTATTGAATTTTGCCTCTAATAACAACTATCAAATGTCAATTCAATTGGCCCCATATGAAGCTCTGTATGGGGGAAAATGTCGATCACCTTTATATTGGGACTTGGATGAATGGAGATGGATGAAAGACGAGGTTTATAGAGCCATACGACCTGAACTCATTCAAGAAACCATTGAAAAAGTGCAAATTATAAAGCAAAACATGAAGGCCGCACAAGACAGGCAAAAGAGTTATGCCGACAAGAGAAGAAATGATTTGGAGTTCGAGGTCAAATAACATGTATTCCTTAAAATCTCACACAAAAAAGGATTCACGAGGATCCAAAAAACAAAAAAAAATGAGTCCCAAATACTTTGGACCTTTTGAGATTGTTGAGTGTATTAGTAAAGTTGCATATCAGTTAGATCTTCCACCAAATCTAATTGGCATTCATAATGTCTTCCATGTTTCACAACAAAAGAAAGTACTATCTTGGCGAAGATCACATAATTTCGCATGAGGACTTGCCTCTTGAACCAAATCTCTCCTATGTAGAAAGGCCCATTTGTATTTTGGATCAAAATTTCAAGAGTTACAGAAATGCAAAATCCTAATTGTGAAAGTCCTATAGCAAAATCATCAACTTGAAAAGGCAACTTGAGCCAAAAGAAAACCATGCATAAGTATCACCCAGAGTTATTCACTGAAGTATGTTAGAATTTGGGGACCAGATTCTATTCTTTTGGGGGAGGGGGGACAGATTTGTAACATCCTAACTATGTAATTAGTAAATTCTTATATTAAATATTTACTTTAAGGTAAATGGTTAATCATGTCATTAGTTAAAAAAAAAGAGATAATTAGGTGAAAGCAATTATAATCCTCTTAATATGTGCATGTCAGTAGAGACATGCACGTTAAATGTTGGTCCTTTGTTGTTGCTAGATCTGCAACAACAACTGGGATTGCCATCAAATGCAATCCAAGCCCCAATAATTTGTGCTTCCAATCAAGTGAGATTTTTGCTCACTCATTTCTTTGATTTCTTCTTCATTCAACCAACTCATCTTTTAGCCTTGCAATCTCCAAACTCCAGTACATTCAAACTAAGTTTCACTCTCCAAAATTTGCAAAAAACTTGTTGTGAAAAAGAGGGGCAAAGTTAGCTATTCCATCGCACGAATTCATGGTCAAGTAGGTACCTTTGAAGTCCAGTAACTTTTCTCAATCCTTGTTAGAATTGCTCCAAATTAATTGGGCAAATTGCATAAAACCCCCTCGTGGTTTAGTTGCGCCAAATTCCCTGTGTTTTAAAAATAGGCAAAATACCCTATGTGGTTATAAAACACTGCACACTTGCCCTAGAAGAGAAAACGCCGTTAACTCAAGGTTAACGGCGTTAGGTTTGTATTAAAAAGACCGTTATACCCTTTTATTTTTAGCCATTAGATCTTAACTTAGAAAAATTAACGGTTGAGATTGATTGTTAATTATAAAATTAAATAAAAATTATAAAAATATATATAAAATATAAAAATATATAATTATATATAAATTTAACTAAATTATAATAATAAAAAATACACACTAACATCAAACACACACACTAACTCACACTTTGCATACACACCAACACACACTTTGCACACACAACAACATCAAACACACACACTCTGTGCACACACACACACACTCTCTGTGCACACACTAACACATACTAAATCACACACTCTCTGTGCACACACTAACACACACTAAGTCATACACTCTGCACACAGTCATGAACGCACACAAACACAGACGCACACACAGCACGCACACACACACACACACACACACACACACACACTGCACACACAGAGCACACACACACACATACACAAACACACACAGCAGGCACTTACACACTCTGCACACACAGTCACACACACACAGACACACACAACACGCATGCACGCACGCACACACATACACTCTGCACACACAGTCAAGTACACACACACACACACACAAACACGAACAAGAATACACACACACACGCGAACACGAACAAGAACACACACACAGTCATGTACACACTCGAACACACACACAGAGTAACGCACAGACACGAACACACACACAGAGTAACGCACACACACGAACACACACGCGCACACACACATAAACACACACAGCCACACACACGCAGGAACACACACACACCATCACTCTCCTTCTCCCCCGACGCCACCAAGCTCGACGGCGGCGGATCTCCTTCTCCCCCGATGCCATAACACACTAGGGTTTTTGTATGATTTTTTTTCAAATTAAATGCAAATGGTTTGAAATTTGGTGAAATTGATAGAGGCGTTTTGCTTAGTTTGAAAAGACCCATATACCAGTGTTAAAGGCTATTACTCCGGCGGCGGCGGCGGCGACGGTGGTGGTGGAAGAAAGGTTGAAGATGGTGAAAAAAAGAAAATTTAATAAGTTAAAGGACTTATTTGTAATATTTGATAAGTTAATTTAAATTTATAAAAAAAAATGAGTATAATAGTGAATACATTTGTATTTAAGGGTACTTCAGTCATTTTATCACTTTTAAAAGTCAAAATGAAGCTAAATTACATGACCAGCCGCACCTCAAGCGCGTGCATATCACTCTCCATTATCGGGGGAAATTGTGCAGTATTTTTGTAACCACATTATTTTTAAAATACAGGGGGTTTGGCGCACCTTCGCTAAACCACTAGGGGGTTTTATGCAATTTGCCCAAATTAATTCCCTTCTAGTCTCCTTGTTTCATATTGTTTTCTGGATCATTAAGGTGCCTAAAGCTTCCTACAGTTTGATCTAGAGATGAGCCCAAAGTTTGTTGCATACTAGACGTTGAAAATCGTAAAGATGATCTCGTAAGCAACTAACCTTTTTTTTAGCTCTTTATCTCCCTTGTTACTAATTCAAATTTAGTATACTTTATACCGTTAGAAAGCTTGTTATGTGAACTTTTGATAAGTTTTTATTTTGGGCCAAAATTAGATTTCTTCAAATCTGTAGAGAGTCTCAAATATGACTCCTCTATTTCGGGTTACTAAAAACGTTTTGCAGGTAGCTTCATTTGAGCCATCATAACTCTTTCATTTCTTACTCAAATTTAACAAACATTATGTCCCTAGAACTCTTGAAGAATATAATTTTACATGGTGCTGAAAGTAGATCTATAAATATTTTGTATAGATATGTATAAACTCTCAAAGCACAGTTTTCTGGAAATCTGGAAAAAATTTCCAGATTCCAAGTTTCCTTGAGCAATATTCAGACATTCATAACTCTCTCGCCTTTTATCCGAATTTGATAAAACTTGCATTGTTAGAAAGCCTATAGAATGAAGTTTTAGATGGTATTAAGTTCAGATCTAAAGCTAACTCATACAGATCTGAGGAACCTATTAAAGTTGGCTGCTGAAACTGATTTTTGAAACTCCAAAAATTTTCCAAATTTTGATTTATGAGTAACAATCTTTGAACCTTCATATCTCCTTCAATACTTGTCCAAATCCAGTTATTCTTGAACCTATGAACTCCTCATACTTTGTGCTAAGTCTAGAAACCTTAACATAGGTACTTTCCATTCTAAATTTGTGAGTAAAATAAGCTTGAAACTATCTTGTTGAACATCTTCCATTCTTAAAACCAAAATTTCTAAATCTTTGTTTTAAACCTTAAAACCTACAAAACTTATCAAAAATCAATTCTTTAGTCATCGAAATTTTTCATGGAATGTTCAATTGCAATAAATTTTATCAAAATTGAATAAACTCATATTAGTCCTAAACTTGAAGCTTAAAGCTTCAATTACTCCTAATCCATTGTGAATTTCCCAAAATTGATCTGGGGCTTTGATTCCTTATATCAAGAGCTTCATTTCATGTATTATTCATTAGTCAACCACTGGTCAACGACAGTCAATGGTGGTCAACGGTCACTGGTCAACCCTTCCAATCAATTTAGCCATTTTCAAAGCTTTCGACGTACTGATCTCAAATCCAAAATTGGTTTTCCAATCTGACATCATCTTGAAGGTCTAATATCGCTTTAAAGTCAACAATCAATTAATCATATTCGACTAATAATTCTAAAACTCAACATTCTACGCCTAAAATACTTTAATAATCGTAATTTCGGATAAATATACTAATTTTAGTTATAATTGAATAATTCAAGGGGTGACCAAGTTGAGATGTTTGACCCAACTCAGTTCATCAACCAAACTTAATCGAGTCAGGTAAGAGCTCTACCTTTCCTTGACTAGGCACTAAACTAAATGTAGTAAATATTCTTGTATGACCAGCCCAAATGATTTTTATCAGATTTATGATTTTTCTTGCCCGTTAGATATATTTGCATCTTAGGATATTATTATTATATTATAATTTATTTTCAGTTGTTATAATTTTAATGAATATTATTTGTCTGTATATTATAAGCTTGTACAAATATATATGTATCTTTTACATCTTTTCAGACTCTGAGTTGTATCCGTTCTGTTTTCTATTATGCTTATCACCCTTGGGGATGTCCTTGGAAAGTTAGGCCCACAAATGTGCGGGAGGGGATTGCCAGGTGGAACGGGCCGACAGTAGGATCTCTTCTGTACTATCCCATCTATTGATCCATTTTATTTGCAGTCGGAAGTTGGTTGTAGATAAGATTGAATCTATGTACTGTACAGGCACGTGGTACACCTCCGTCAGATCAAGTCGAGGTAGCTCCTTGGCAAGGGAGATATAAAGATTTATGTTATGTTTTGTCCGTTTTGCGTAGTAATAAGGATGGAGACTTGTCAGTCTACCATTACATGTTTTTTTTTTTTTTTTGAATCATTTATAACATAATTATTTCCATACTTGTTCTGCCTATTTTGAAAAAATCATTCATGATAAGACTTTTTCAGTACTTATTCAGAGCATCATAATTTTCTATTGCATACAATAAAAATCAAGTTATCTGTTTTAATATGCTTTTATTGTTGATTTATATTGTATATATATACATATATGTAAATTGACCTTACTAAGTCATTTGAACTTACAACCCTATTCATTCTGTTTTTTGCCTCAGACTAGAGTTTGTTGGACGAATGAACAGTTCTATATTCGTAGCCGTGCACTTATTTCCTTTTAATTGTTTGTTGTTATCTATGACGTATTATGGATTTAGAATGCCTAGTGTCGTTAAGAACCATTTAGTTTACTATGTTATGTTCGGATTGAACTTTGTATTTGATCATGACAAATTTAATAAGAATTAGTTCTAATGTTGGTATCCTACGTAGCAATGCTTCATTGAAGAAATTGTTAGTGAACATATCTTTTAGATTGAAGTGATCATACTAAGTATCGTCGATGTATAAGTACTTTGTATGGTTATCTTGTGACACTTTGATCGTATTAATTCGTTTTAATAAGAGGGGTACTACAACAATGATACTAAAATGAAACATTGAGAACTAAATATAACATTTGCCCAAAGTTTAATTATTGACTAATCTTCGAACTTGTTTTATCTAATCATTTCAAGACATTATTTCAAACGGTTAATGTCAACAATAATCCATAAAGTTTAATGTTAGAATCACTTCAGTCCCTAAAGTTTAATCGTCACGCTTTGGTTCTTTATTCATAAACAGAGGTAGAGCCAATGGGGGGTTGGTGGGTGCGGTCGCCGCGCCCCTCCACTACTTAAGTATAAATCGAGCTAAATTTTATATGTATTTTTTGAAAAAATTTAAATTTTGTACCCCCACCCAAAAAACAAAATATAACAACTTTAATATTTTATAAAAATTTGGTCCCCCCACCCCCCTCCCCCACAAATAAAAAATTCTAGCTCCACCCCTATTCATAAATAAGTAACACTTTGGTTATTTTGGTGAATTTTCCGGCCAAATTTCTCAAGAAAACACTTAAAGGGCTTTTTCTAACAATATATGTTTAAAATTATTTTAGAAAGATAAGTTGCTTAGTGAAAATTACGAAAAAGGCCATTCACACAACCTTTTTTTAATGAAATTCGATTGAAAAATTCATTAAAAATACTATAATGTTACTCAATTATACTAAAAAGGATCCAAATGTTACAACTTAAACTTAATAAAATAAAATGAATCTAACTTCAAACTTAAACAATCTCAATGACATTAACTCCATTTCAAAATAGTGTCTGGAGTTGGGGTTCTATGGCAACTTCATGGTGTTAGAGAATATTAATCGCTATCACTTTTAACAAATGGCTAGGCCAGGACACAATACCTATTTTCACAGCAAAACTTTCAGTAATTTCATATTTGCCCTTGGTAATAAAAAGAGAAACTTAGATCTACTTACCTTCCTAATTTATTCTTTAATTATATAATAATGAATTTTCTCATAAATGAAAAACAATGCAGGTTTTCTCTATTTTTATGAACCTTTTCTATTTTTAATTTCTTTATTATACTATATTAAATGGCCATATAGAATTTCAAGACAATCCATTATCTATAGATTAATGAGTACATTCTTAAAGATTTTTTTAAATGAAAGATTGAAATTCAGTTGTTCAAAAAAAAAGAAAAAATCCTATATTTAGACTTTGTTTTTTCCCATTTTCGCTAACTGAAATCTATATAAAATAGAATTGGTGCTTCTGGTTTTGGCATTTGATTGATCATTGCATGTAATATGTTATCCTGAATATTAAATTTTAGAATTTTTTTTTAATTGATTATCTTTTGAACAAACAATTCAAAATAGTTAACAAAGTTCTTTTTTATTATTTTAATTTTAAATACTTCTGAAGAAATTACTAGTTTAATTTAAAAATATATAATAAAGTCTGCGATATTTGCCCACTAATTTGATTAATTGTTTTCAACATTATTTGCGTAGAAAGTTAGAACATTATTTGATTAATCGGGAATAATATGACAGAAAATTAGAACAACTACTTACCATATTAATTCGGAATATATTGACTAAGGGTTTAGCCCATTAAATGCAAAGGATATTAAGGAAATTTCGCTTGATTTTGCTCTGGCAAGAGGAATTTTGCTCTGGCATTATCATCACGCTCAACAAATGAGTGCTCTATTAATTTATTTACATGTATATTAGAAATAAAATAATCGTAAATTATCAAGGGGGCACATTTTGACGATATTCAGTATGAAATTGACGATTTTGTATTTTATGCTAGATCTAGTGAAGTGTATCGGATGAGGATGTGTTTGATTTTGTATTAAACACATGAGGTATTTTTTTCTTTTTTTTTTTGTTACGTGGGTACCAACCTTTTTGAAATTTGATAAGTGTGTTTGTTTTGAAATGAGAGTTGTCTTTAGCTGAAATTCTATAAAAACTCATCTTATAAGTACGATTGTTACGGAGCAAGTCATGAAATTTATAATTCAACTCGCATTACAAGCACTCATGAGAAATCCACCAAATCATCAAAGACGGTTATTGATTTGTCTCGAAAGGTGCAGATGCCATGTAATAGTCAATCAAACAAGTCCAATACATGTATATTAAGTACAACAAATTAATTTTAATTTGGTGAACTACAAGAATACGTTGTCTATACTATTATATCTATATTATTATGTAAAAGCGGAGACCTTTTTAATAACTACCTTGGGTCTGATAAATTTTTTTTTATGTCAATTTCTTTTAGTTTTTTCTATATTTTTTCTCTCCTCTCTCTCCTTCCACTTTTTATTTCTCTCCTTCTTTCTCTCCCAGCTCCTCTCTCTCTCTCTCTCTCTCTCTCAATATTATTCAGTATCATTAATTTAAATGTCTTTGTAATTGTCTTTTTTAATTTTTTGTTTTAAATTATTTTACTTTTGCTTATCACTAATTTTATAAATCCATTAAAAATAGTTAAAATTATTCAAATAGTATAGATATTATCAAAAACTTAGTATGTTATTAAATTATATTTTTTATTATATATATGCATCGAGTGTTACTAGTTATAATAATTGTGGAGTACATAAAACCGCCCCGTGTGTGTTGAAGTTTGTGGCAATTATGTGTTACTTTCTGGAAAAGGTTTTAGTAAAATTGGGTTTCCCTCTGAAATTTGTGACTCTTGTTATGGCATGCATTACTACCACTTCGTTCTTGTTTATGTTGAACGGAGTTCAATTTGGCTCGCTCTTCCCCAAGCGAGGGATTCGCCAAGGCGATCTCCTCTCCCCTTACTTGTTCCTCTTCTGTGCAGAGATCTTAAGTTGTTTAATCAGTTCGGAGGAAAGCAAGAATAATCTATGCGGAGTTGCTGTTAGCAAGCGTAGTCCCCGCATTACGCACTTGTTATTCGCGGATGATACTTTGATATGCTGTCATGCTTCACCTCAATCGATCGAGACTATCAATAACATTTTGTCGAGGTATGCAGCTATATCGGGCCAAGAAATCAACCTTCAAAAATCGTCGGTGGTGTTTAGCAAAAATGTTAGTTTGGAGGATCAACAAACCTTGGCGAACTCCCTTGGAGTTAGACTAGTCGAGAAGCATGATCTATATCTCGGTTTGCCTTTGCTTGTGGGTCGGACGAAGAAGACTGTTTTTGCTGCGATTCGAGATCGAGTGTGGAAACGGATCCATAGGTGGAATGAAAAAAATCTGTCCACAGCAGGAAAAGAAATACTTATTAAGTCAATACTCCAATCGATTCCCACTTACTCAATGTCGTGTTTCCGGCTCCCGAAATCTTTTGTTGTGGAGATGGAAGGGTTGATATCTCGTTTCTGGTGGGGGAATCGAGATCAAAAGAAGATACACTGGCTTAGGTGGCAGGAGTTATGCAGAAGCAAACGAGAGGGGGGGTTGGGCTTTAGGTGCTTGCGGGCGTTTAATGAAGCCCTGCTCACGAAACAGGCATGGCGATTATTAACTGACCCAACCAGTTTGCTAGCCCAGGTTCTGAAAGGGCGATACTATCCACATGGTAAATTCCTCGAGGCGCGGCTGGGTTTTCGACCTTCTCTCACTTGGAGGAGTATTTGGGGCAGCATTAAGTGGTTGAACGCGGGGATCAGGTGGCGCATCGGGGATGGTACTAAGGTGCGAATTTGGGGGGGTAACTGGTTGAACAGGCCTCTTCTTTTCCGACCTATCACGCCAAAATCAATAGGCGGTGATCTTGAGCGAGTGGAACATCTTATTAGTTGGGAGTCCGGGGGCTGGAACGCAGAATTAATCTCTGCGAATTTCTGGGAAGATGATGTTAGATTGATACTAGCAACGCCGTTGGCCCGTGAACCATGCCCGGATCGTATCTTGTGGCACTATACTAGCAATGGTTTGTTTTCAGTGAAGAGTGCTTATAATCTCATCATGGCAGCCAAGCATCCTAGAGGTTGCTCGGGGGCTGATGTTTGGGGCACCATATGGAAAAAGATTTGGAACTTGGTTGTTCCCCCGAAGATTCGAGTGTTTATTTGGCGAGTCATTCGCAATATTCTCCCGACGGCCCAGAATTTATGGAGGCGAAAATGCTTACCGAGTAATATTTGTGCATCGTGTAATAGGGAGGAAGAAGACTTTGGCCATGTGTTGATACGTTGCGACTTCGCCCGTCAAGTATGGGGGCTCACAAATCTACCGTGGGGTACAATCTCCCACCGTGAGAGCGATCCAGCAAAGTGGGTGGAGTTCATGCTTGACAGATTTGATCCACAATAGCAAGCTTTGTTTGCTGTTACAACTTGGGCAATTTGGGGAGCTCGGAATAAATTAAAACACGAAAATGCGACATTTGAGCCGATTGACACGGTGAGTTTCGCAGGGAATTACCTGATGGCCTTTGTGGGGGCAAGGCAGGTCTCGGCTCCTCGGCTGGCTGCTCCAGCAATACTGCGATGGCAACCTCCGACGGAAGGCATCATCAAACTTAATTTTGACGGAGCAATTTTCAGCAACACCGGTAACGCGGGGATTGGCATTGTTGCGCGAGACCATTTGGGCCTGGTTTTGGGTTGGAGAACGAATATTCTTCGGGGGATTTCGGATTCACAACAGAGTGAGACTATGGCTGCGTTGGAAGCTGTCGAGTTCGCATGGAAAAAAGGTTGGCCGAATATTTGGTTAGAAGGTGACAATTCTCAGCTGATGTCAATGCTTGGGAGCACGGCTGATGACACTTCTTGGCTGGGACATGTGTTATCACAAATCAAATTGTTCTCTGCCCACTTTTCGTTGATTCGTTTTAGCCACGTTAACCGTTCTGGTAATAGAGTGGCTCATTGTTTTGCTAGGAACGCTTGTCCCAATCTTGAGGGAACGGCGCATATTCCTGTTTTTGCAGAACCTTTTGTTTCTGCCGATCTTGATTGATAGGGGTTTTCCGGTCTCAAAAAAAAAAAAAAAAATAATCCATCCAAAAAATGATGATTAATTATTCATTAAGACAACTCATGCAATTACAGCTGCTGTTATCGTTAATGTCACCGTTACCATTTATGATATTAATTGATATAACAATCCAAAAACCTACCAAAGTTGGTAGTGAAAACAAGCGAATAAATTCAGCGACAAAAACTGGGTAAAGCCAAATAATTAAGTTGAAAATTATTGGTATTTAATTATTTGGGCGGAGAGTCCCATATAGATGTTTACTAAATAATAAGCTATTAATGTTTAAAAAAATGGCCGGCCCACCGAATTTATCGCCAAACATTCCACGTGACGTTGATGCTTTGGGTTCACCTTTGGGTTTTCTACTTGATCTTCATTGGGATACTGAGCCTGCTCGCGAGTTTTACGAACCAAGCTCGATAAAAATTCGAGTTCAAATTAGCAATAATTCAAACCAAGCCGAATGCAATTCAATTCAAGTTCGTATAAGTTTCAAACTAAACTCGAACAAAACATTTCTCATACGTAAGCGTGCGAGTTTTTTTTTAATTTTTAAATTGTTATATATAATTATACATAATATATTAATTTTCAAGCTAAAAGTCTATAATTTATTCATAAAATCGAGCCAAACCAAGCTCAACAAGACTCCAGCCCAAGTCTGAGCCCAAGCCTCTTTTCCCTAGCTTGTCAAGCTCGAGCTAAAACTTAAGTTTATTTGATCCAAGCTCAAGCTTGAAACAAAGGCTAAAGCTTGGCTCGACTCCTTTGCATCCGTAACCTCGATGGACAGTATTTGGCTTGAGAGAGAGGGAGAGGATGATAATTGATACACAACAACTGTTACCCTTGGATTTTCTACTTGATCTTGATAGATGATACTTCACTTTGGGGGGAGAGAGGGGGAGAGAGAGAGAGAGAGAGGATGATAACTGACACACAACAATTGTTACTCTGTTTGAGAAAGATCAATAGTTTCAGGCAGATACAAGTTGGCTTCTTCTTTACTGTCATCGATACTGTCCTCAGCATTCTCATGCAGTTCAATAGAATCACTACTAGCTTCCATGTTGGAATCATTTACCTCGTTGTCAATATCATTTTGATCAGGGTACTTTGTTCTAATTCTGACACGCTTACCTTTGATATACCGGTATTCCCATTTTGGCGGGCGATACTTCTTCTTCAACTTCTCGTATTTGTCCATCATGTCGAGCTTCTTGAAAGCATCTCCGACCATCGTAACAATCGACATGGTAGGTCGGATACCGAGCTCTTCCATGTCAGCGAATATCTAGAATCAAAACGAAAAATGTGTCAGCAAACCCACTATGTTATGCCTTAATACATCATGTTTGAAGAAAAATCCTAGCTCAATATAATAGTGTTAAAGATATTACATATTTTAATGTCTCTCCTCTCTACCAGCTTAAATTTTCAGATAAGGTGGTCATTCAATCTTGATCACAAAAAAAGAAAAGACAAACAGAGCCTAACCAAACAAGACATCTTGAGTTCCAATCTTACCGCCACCCATTTAGGGAGGGGGAGGGGGAGAGAGAGAGAGAGAGAGAGAGAGAGAGAGAGAGAGAGAGAAGCATCCATGGGACACATGAAAGATGTATCAACCAGCTTGACCTTTTAGATGAAGCAATTATTCAATATATAGAACATAAAGGGGATACCTCAAACATCTTCTCATGCATTTCTCTGTGATAGTAAATAGAAATCATCCTTTCAAAGAACATTCGAGGCATGCTCTCCAAGTTTTCAGAAAATAACGTCCGCCAGAACTCTTCAGCCTCATCAAGCCTTCCATCCTCAGCCAAAGCATTCAACAAAGTGTAGTAGCTTCCCATTGTTCTTCCTTGGCCTTTGCTTAGCATCCATTTTGTCACCTATGGGCCCAATGTGAAATTTAATCAAATAGTTTCTGGCTAAGAATTTTTTTAAAGAAAACAAAACGAAAAAAGAAGAACCGGAAGAAGGTGAAATACCTGAATTATCCGCTTCCACTCCTTTTCATTTTCAAGTGTTTTCAAAGCTTTCTTCACCGTAATTAACGGGAATTCTAATTCCCAAGCAATGAAGGAGTCAAGAGCACCGTATACTTCCTCTTTGACATTTGATAATCCCTTAATCTACAATGGCAAACACAAGTAGAATCACTTAATGTAATTCAAGGTGCTGACTGGCAAGAAACTTGTGCTGTTTCTACACGATCTAGTGGAATCAATCAAACATTACTTCTTACAAGTACTAGACATCACATTTATGGAAAACAAGAAAAAGAAATGCTTACACATTCAATAAGCTTCAAGGACTTTGAGATGGTCCCTATCTTCTTTTTGGTTCTCCATACTCGAGGATACCTCGGTCGAGGACCTTTAGCACCACATTCCTGAGAAGTATTACCAATGCAGTGAGTGGCCTGATTTGATGCAATCATGAGAAACAAATAGTTCATAAAAGTTAACCTTCATCCGTAACTAGTAACTATGGCTACCTTCAGACTTCTCCTAGATGCCCACAAACAACCTTCTCTGTTTTCTTATTCCGTAAATGAGTTAATCCAATGATTTGCCTAGAAATCTGCAACTGCCATAAAACCGAATCATCGGTATACTTGTGCTCCTTCAGTTATTTGTAAGGTTCTTACACTGACATTCAGTCCTGTGTAGTTTTGCTGGACTTATGTGATCCTACCCAATTTCTGCTTGATCTTCTTACAACTCTAGTACTCAAAATCATTCCAAGTGCGCACTTGCGCACAAACACAATCAGTAGTACCTAAGAAAGATATACATTGGCTATCAAACTGCCTACAACCACCCTTTACATTCACTCCTCAAGGGGACATGAGTGTACGTTAGGAGAAAAATTCGTATGGCACAAGATATGCTTCATCCCACGAGGACAATGTGAGACTACAAATAGCGGGTATAGGCCGTATAGCAAAGAGCATATCAATTTAGAGACGAAGCCACATGGGGGCCGGTGGGAGTAGCAATTCCCCCTCGAGAAAAAAAAAAAAAAAAAACCCATAATATATATACATGTTTATCAAATCAAACATTGAAATCCCAAAAATGACATTTTACCCAGCATATAAATTATCAAGAAAACAGAGAATAAGGTTCGTGGCACCGTCCCTATATCAATTATGAAGTCATAATCCTCCAACACCTACGCCCCCTGCCCGACACAACTACACAGACAAGAAGCGAAAAGAATGAGAAATACAAGACCCCATGAAATAGATGCAGCACTCATATGAGCTGAAAAGAAGAACAGTACTAAAAATCGAGGAGGGAAACTAGTAAAACAAGAATTTTTCTATTCAATGGAAAATCTTACCACGAAACCTCGATAACGATTCTTCCCAAGTTGAACTGATTCCAATCCTACGGTGATAGTCGCCAGAGAATGTCTCAAACTCAACATCCAGGGCCAGGCGATACTCTGAAGGTGAATTTGGCGTCCTCGTAGGCGGCGGGCCGGGGGATAATCGACGGAGACGACAACGGCGGAGGCGATTTTCTCTTGAATTTGTGGTAGGGTTCAGTGCAGGTTGAAGGTGATGAGGCTGGTTTTTTTTAAAACAAATAATAATAATAATAAAAGATAACGTTGGCTTTTTCTTATTTGGAGGGTGACAATTTTCACTAAAATTAAATTAAATTAGCACATTACTAATTTGCAATTTTAATTTTTTTTTAAAAACATGGTTTAATTAAATAAGCATAGACTTCTTCACTATCTTGGTGTCACACTCCTACAGTTGTATGCATTTTATTTGAAAAAATTCCATCCAAATAATGCATTTCATTTGAAAAAATCCTGTTCAAGGATGCTCCGACATTTCATTTGAAAAATCCATCCAAACAAGCCCCAAATCAACCACAAGCTCGTTTCTATAGATATAAGCAGAGTATAAATAATAATATTAAATTTGTCAAATAACAGGCGCAAAAAGAAATAAAAATAAAATTTTAAAAAAGATTAACTATTTGGCAATATAAAATTTTTTTATTATCAGTAAATACGAAGAACGAAAGCAAAAAGATAAAAGTTGCTTTCTATTAAAAAATCAATTACAAATTATTTTACAATTAAAAAAATATTACAAATTATTTCACCATTAAAAATTAGTTCGCCATCAAAAAATCAATTACAAGGGTGTATTTTTCTATTTTTACGGGTGTATTTTTGTGCAAAGTACTATTAAATCGGGGTTGGGGATGATTTTATTCATTTGTTCTTTGTTTGTATGATTTCTATGGTTACTTTTAATTGTATCTGTATAATTTCAGATTTTCAAATCGTTGAGCAAATGTGATATTCCATAATTGGATCCAAATTCAATGTGTTGCTGAAAAATCAGTTGTATTTTCATTCACACTATCTACCTTCTTGTATGGTTTAAACTCTCGTTGAGCAATTGTGATATTCAATGATGATTCTTAATCTGCGTATAAATTTAATTTATCTGTGGGAATAAGAAAATGATTGTGTATTAC
The DNA here is from genome assembly GCA_026212405.1 of Petrea volubilis. Taxonomy (NCBI): domain Eukaryota; kingdom Viridiplantae; phylum Streptophyta; class Magnoliopsida; order Lamiales; family Verbenaceae; genus Petrea; species Petrea volubilis. The sequence goes on from CM047870.1 coordinate 12,163,564, forward strand.
CTACTTACGTTCAAACTGAGAGCAAATTAGCAATGGTCAAATACAAGAAATGGAGAAGGAAATATAATCTTGATTCTCATTAAAAATACCACAAAGGGGTAATGAGACAGATACATAATAAAAACTGTAAAATCCAAGCTCTCTGCAGCAGTAACACAAAACTTATTCCGGAGAGGCTGTCTAGAAAAGGCCACAGATTTGCAACTTAAGAAAAAAACAGTGCTACTACTTGAATAAAAAAACACTCTGGGTCAGGGCCTTCAAGCAACAGAAGCCATGTGAACAATCAAATCGATCACTCGAGAGCTGCAGTAACACATTAGCAACATTAGTTTGTCAACAAAACGTGCAAAGCTAGGATATGAGTGAACTCAAAAAATGTCAATGTAATAAGATGAGACTGATGGTTACCTGTATCCCCATTCGTTGTCATACCACGTCACCAGCTTCACAAAGTTCTTGCTCAATGCAATTCCAGCCTTGGCATCAAAAATGCTCGAACTGCACAAAATGTATCGATGAGGTACTCTTTGCATCCTCTCATACAAGTATATGTAATTAAAAGGACACCCTAATTACAAATACCCCTTTTCCAAGAATGCAAACTTGATCACCACATACAAAATTTATCAAGTTACTTGCATAACATCATTCATTTATGCAGGAGTCAGGTTGGGAAGGTTTAGATATTTACCGGCTATCACCCACAAAGTCAGTGGACACAACATCATCCTCGGTGTACCCCAGGATGCCCTTGAGCTTGTTCTCTGACTCCTCCCTGACAAAACCAAGCAGCATAGACAATCAGGAAACAATCATAAGCAGTTAATCAGATAACTTTGAGCAAATTTAACTTCAAATTGTGCAAAACCAAGAACTCACTTGATGGCATTTTTGATCTCATCATATGTGGCCTCTTTCTCTAGCCTAACAGTGAGGTCAACAACAGAGACATCAACGGTGGGAACACGGAATGCCATTCCAGTTAGCTTCCCGTTTAGGGCCGGAAGCACTTTCCCAACAGCCTATAGAGATTACATATAAATAAAAACACCAAAATCAGGGAAATTCAAAGTACAATGAAAATCTATGTTACCTTCCCATATGTGTTACACAAATAAGTTGGATACAAATATATTACCTTTGCAGCTCCAGTGCTACTGGGGATAATGTTGAAAGAGGCAGCTCTTCCACCTCTCCAGTCCTTGCTTGATGGACCATCAACGGTCTTTTGAGTGGCTAAAACAAATATATCATCCAAACATTATAATCAAAATTCCCTAGAAGAGTTTCAATTCTTATGTTAAATACAATAAAATAGGCCAAAAACTCACCGGTAATGGAGTGGACAGTGGTCATCAGGCCCTCAACGATGCCAAACCTATCATTAATGACCTGCAAGAATTTGAATTCACAACAAATACATTTACCTGAGACCCCAAAAGAAGGTAAGTGATTAAAGGGCATAGAAGGTTATGCTTCATACCTTGGCCAATGGGGCCAGGCAATTGGTAGTGCAACTAGCATTTGAAACAATGTTCAGATCAGACGTGTATTCCTTCTCATTCACACCCACAACAAACATGGGAGCATCCTTGCTCGGGGCTGAGATTACAACCTTCTTGGCACCACCCTGATTATCAGGCATGTACAAATAAAAGCCGTTTTTAATGAACACGGCACTAAGATCTCGCAATGCTTAAAATAACCCACAGATCACATTATAATGCCGCAAAAAATGGTCCAAGAAATGAATAAAACAGTCACCTTCAAGTGGGCAGCAGCCTTATCCTTGTCTGTGAAGACTCCAGTGGACTCCACAACAAACTCGGCGCCAGCTTCAGACCATGGGATCTCCTCAGGGTTCCTATACAAATAACCAACGAATGAAAAAACAAAGGGTAAAAATCGACTTTTTTCAAATAATTTCACAAATAAAATATGAACATATATATACATATATACACACACGTTGCTAAATTTAAGAAATTTTATTTTCAAAAAACAAACACACAAAAAAGAAGATCCATTACCTGGATCCATAGACTCTAACGGGTTTATCACCAAAAAGAAGGGTCTTTTCATCCTTCACCTTCACCTCATGGTGCTTCCAGTGTCCATGTACACTATCGTACTTGAACATGTACGTCTGCACATTTTTTACCACAATTAATCAAATGAATAACCAGATCACAAACTAAGTAAATCTACTATCACATACATACGTACACACGCGCGCGCGCCCACACACACACGCACGCACGCACGCACATATATAACTAAATTTACTATAACATACACACGTTCGTGTGTGTGTGTGTGTGTACATATATAAATTTCTTAGACGAGAAAAAAAATACCATGTAATCAGTGCTGATAAATGGATCATTAACAGCAACAAGCTCTACATCATCCCTCTGCAAAGCAACCCTCGCAACCAAACGACCGATCCTGCCAAATCCTGGTCAAAGAATAAAAAAAACATCGACAAAGAAGATTTGACTATTATTCAATAAACTCAAAAACTCATCAACGAAATGTCAACAGAAACGATTGAAAATAATGTAAACAAATAATACCAATAGATCAGAGAAATACACATCCTGAAAACACATTCCCAAGAAAATAAAGGAAATTTAAAATTTTAATGAAAAATACATACCATTGATTCCGATCTTGATCTTCCCCATTCAAAAAGGGATCTAAAAAACTACTGAGTTCTGAAAGATGATTATGTGCGTGGTGAGATAGAAAAAATGCAGAAAAGCAGAGAGAGAGAGAGAGTTCAGTATGGAGAAAACTGCGAGGTGTTGGGGTTATAAAAAGGGGCTTTGTAGCCGGTTTGGTGAAAACCGGTGGGTCAGAATGAGCGGTTTTCTTTTTCTTGGGAAAAAAGAAAAGAACATTAAAAAAATGGAAAAAAGATTTCAATAAAATGTGATTAGTTTTGAAAATTTACAAATCTGGATGAGTACATAGATTTGTGTAGATGGGATTTATGATTTCGACATCTTTAGAGATTCTTTGGACTTTTGGAATTTCAATATTTTAATAATAATTATTTTTTCCATTTCATATTGTGAGTTGTTTTAACATAAAATTTTGTTTCACAATATATATCATTTGATAAAAATAATACAGTATTTAATATATTTTTTTTAAAATTTATGCTTGAAATAAATATTATTCTTACAGCCTCTTAATTATTAACACTAATATGTAATAAATGCGAATTAGTCAAATAAAGCATAACAATCATAACTATTAAATTTTCATTAATATGTGTGATACGACCATAAACGATATATTTTTTTTTATTTATTAAGAAATGGATGCGGTATTTATTTATAAGAGTGGCTCATTCTATTTGATATATATGTATGTGGTTATTATATTATATTTTAAATATGTTGTAAATTAACTATACATATGCCCATGCCATTGGAGTTGTAACGAATTGATAGGAATTCGAACCGGCATTATTGAGGTCCTCCATTCGAATATTATAGCGTGATTTTAAAGTTTTGTGGCTCCATTCATTTTTCATCAATTTATTTATTTAACCAATAAAAATAATTATCATAGGATTTTATTAGACAGATGATTTTATTACCACTGACGACATTGTTTATATGAAGGCAATTAGTCATAATTGTGTTTTATTTGCAATAAATTTAGCTTTAAAAACAAGCAATGGTACTTTATTTTTTTGGCTCTTCTGGGAGAATATTCGATGGAACAATTTAAGAGGCTATTATAGTTGGTTTTCGTTGAAAATATGACTTAAGGTTGTGGCAAGTAGTCATAATTGTTATTTTAATGTTCTCAATTAATAATAAAATAATAATAATAATAATTTGCTACTTTTCAATATGAAATATTTGTTTCTTTGTGGACTTTTTGTCTGAACTCTTGTTCATTTTTCTATGTTCTCGGCATGTCATATACGTGTTAGGTTACCGTTCAAAGTTCATGTGGAAAAAAAATAATAATAATGGAAAGTGCAAGGGAAATATTTAAGAAATATGACAAGAACAAATAATAATGGTCTAACTTACACCTACAACTCCGGAGGCACGTTGTATTTACAAATTAGTTTCATTTGTTTCTAAAATTGCAAATATCGCTTAAAGTATATATTAGCTCAACATAATTTATAATTCATCGAGGCGAAATATGATTGCAAATTATAGTTCTATTGCTTTAGTGGGGATTTTGAGATAGATTCACATGACCTTGATAAGTTCAAGATGTTTAAGTTATATATGAAGTTAATTTCAATAATAAAATAAAATAAAATAGTAGCGGCATCGGATTATAAACGGTGATGCCTGTTGCAGGTTATGATTAGTAGAATAATAAAATGGATTGAGAGATTTTATCAAGCTCTACGAGGCGTATCTCTTAGCGGTTGGATTAACTGTTATAATTGCAAGAGTTTTATTTTTTGATATATCGATTAATGTTCATAAAGAGGTCCTAAATCTCGATGGAATATTTATAATTTTTTAAATAAAAAAAAATTATAATTATACGATTCTTTAAAGGGTTTAAATGCAACTATTCATCATAATAATAATGGAGTATTGACCAAGCAAGCATAGTGAGGATTAGGAATGGCAACAAGGCAGGTATGGGGCGGGTTTGGCCAAACCCAGGACCCGCCCAGTCGGGGATTTTTTGGGCCCGCCCCGGACCCGACAAACCCGGTTTCTATTTTTAAAATAATTAAAAAATATTTTTTTAAGAAAATTGATATTTTTACAACTTTATAAATATAAAAAAAAAAATAATAGTAGTACTAAAGCACTAATTATTTACCAACTTTTGTGAACATGTTTTAATTTTTAAAAAAATAAATATCGTTATCGCATATTTATTTCTATATATTTTGAAATCATAACTTGATTATTAATGTTATATAATTATTTTTATATACAAGAGTATCATATTTATTTTTTTAAGTAACTATTTATATAATATATACTTTTATGTATGAAATATAAATGTATATTATATAAATTGATATAAAATAATAAATAAAAATATATATAATTTATTAATCGGGGCGGGTCTGAATTTTAAAATGAAAATCGAGACCCGCTCCGAATTCAATTAGGAGCCTTAAAACCTACGTCATTAGGATCAGGCCCGAGTTCGGATTAAATCCGGACCCATTGCCATCGCTAGGAGGATGTGTGATCCCATCTCATTTTCTGATAGCAACAGCTAGAGGTCAGGACACATGTTTGGTGGCCATCTTTTAATTACTTTATGTCCTCTATTTGTTGGCTTACACCCATGTTTCTTGTGACTTTTTCCTTTTATTTTCCAAAGGGCCAAAATATTTCATATAAAAAGGTTGATTTTGTAGCTATATTGAACTTGGGCATTGTATAGTGGCACTGTGGTAGGATATTTTTATTATCTCATATTCTCATTGTGAAATGGCAAGTGTAATAATATTGGCCACATGATTAATTATCCTCTTTAAGATATTTATTAATTATTTAATAAATATAATTCATTCACTAGAAAATTAACCGAATTCGATATAGGCTAGACTTTTCCTAATTATGAAACATTGTTTATATTATTTATACATTAATTGCTAAAAAAATATACCATCCACATCTAGATTTCTATGCTTTAATTATGGGATAAGAAAAAAAAAAAAAAAAAAAAAAAAAAAGGTACTTTTTTTTTGCCCTTTTCCAGAGGTTTTGTGTTTATTCTTTTGAAAATTTACAAAGCAAAATGTCAACGAGCATATTATGTGCCACTCTTGGTTAGGTGCAGGGTTCATATAGGCGTGATTATTGACATCACTATCTACGTTATGCATCACACCTTTGTTCTACTTCTACATAAGTCGCATTTGTTCCGATCAATAAAATAGGGCTGTTAATAGAACGGATTTTAATCCTAATTGAATCCGAATTTTAGTATATTAGACCGATTAAAATATCTAATGGATTAGATTTGATTATAAATACTTATAATTCAAAATACAAGGATCGGTTGCAAAATTTAACATTCCAATTGGATTTCAGGCATATACGTGGATAATCTAATTTAACCCTATTTTGTCACGTATGAAAGTTTTTTATGTGAATTTAAATAAATATTTTGTTATTCATATTTATTCAAAAGAACATTATATATATTTTATCTAAAATAAAATGGATTAAATATTAATTCAAAACAAAATACCCAAACTAAATTTTTATTTACAATATTTTTTTTACTTTAATTTTAAATAATTAAATTATTTTTCAATTAAATTTACATAAATTTTTTAAAAGTTGTCATAGCTGTTTTTTTTTTTCTGAAATAAAAAGTTTTCATGCCGTGATTATTACCAAAATTAATATTTATACATTAATAAAAGAAAGTCGGATTGTGGTGAGTGGGCCCAGGCCCAGATATAACTTATTGGGCCAAACACTTTATAGATTCCTTTTGTTTAAAGTGAGGGCCAAAATAAGCCCAAAAAGAAAAAAAAATTATTGATAAAGTGCAAAAGTGGCGTCGCCCGGACTCGAACCGGAGACCTTCAGTGTGTTAGACTGACGTGATAACCAACTACCACGACACCTTGTTGGATATTGAGTTTGACTTAAAATATGAAAAATATTATGTCGTTCAATTAACATGTTTGCATGTTTTAAATTTTCTTATAATGTTTAGTTTCATGAATTATGCATGTTCCTAGCTATGAGGAAGGGCAAAGAAAGATTGGAAGAAGGCAATGGGAGAGACACGAAGACGTTTCATGTTCGACTCGACATCAAATTTGGGCATATTAAAAAGAAAAGAAAATAAACGATAGAGACAAATTTGTAAGATGGTGTCGTTTTCAAAAAAAAAAAAAAACACTCCTCAAAGAGATGTTAAGAGATTTTATTTTTATTCTACAATATTTCCTCATACAAATGGTGAATACTTGTATTAGTTTAAAATTAAGAACAAAATAACACTACTTGTGGTGGAAAATTTACAAGTGTATAAGTGGGAAAATCCTTAACCAAAAAGATTTCCCCTTTTTAAGTTCTACCACAGAACTAAACAGTCACATCTTTTGGGAAATCAAGATTGCTCTGTATATAAATACTGCATTGTGTCAACAACAACGAAACAAGTTTTATTCTTGCATTTTCTTGGTCTGCAAATAAAACAGAGAAATAAAAAAGAGAACTCGGGCTCGTTCTTCGGAAAGAAAAGGCGCGAGCTCTCTCTCTGTCTCTCTCTCTCTCTCTCTGCGTTTTCGTTGCAGCTCCAAGAAAATGGGTAGATGGTTGAAGCCTGAGGTAAATATTTTTTTTCCCCCTTTGTGTTGTAGTTTGAGAGCAAATCAAATGTTTTGATCCCATTATGGAATTCTTGCTGTTCCTTGTAGTTATTTTCTTGGACGTAACTAGTTCATTCCTAGGTCACATAAAGTGAATGCGCGTAGCGAGTGCACGAGAGCGTAAAAATTAAAAAAAGTTGAGTGCGAGAGCCCCTTAATGTATCTAATAAAATATTATTTTATATATAATATTAAATTATATATATTTAATACAAAATACATTTGAAGATGTAGTATAAGTAAAATAGTTTTATTAAATGCTAAAAGTTGAATTGTAACATCGATAACTTAATGTAATAGATTAAATTTGTCAATTCTTCTTACAATCTTTTTTTTTCCCATAAGAATGTATAATTTATACACGAAAAACTAGTCGTATGAATATCCTTTAGAAAAAAAAATAGCTCATTGTCCTTATATATATTTACTTACTATCTAGCAGTTAGAATTATTATATACTAATCAGATACCTTATAAATTGGATATACATTCATTTTTCTCAAAAGACTAAATTAAAATAGTTATTAAAAGAGTTTATTTATCGAGTAAATATCAAATATTTAGTACTTTTTTTTAATATATGTTTGAAATATAAGTGCACGACCAATAAAACTTAATGCGAGAATTAGGACAATAACTGTTTGGCATTAGTTTGAGCACTGAGTGCGAGAGCGTTAGGGATGGTAGAAGAACTATGTGATCTAGGTTCATTCCATCTGTAAATTAAAATTACTAATCATACAATAACTGTTTGGCATTTTTGACCTCATACAGGTATATCCACTCTTTGCATCTGTTGGTACCGCAGTGGGCATTTGCTGCATGCAGCTAGTAAGAAATATTTACACCAATCCTGAAGTTAGGTAATTTTTAACCATTATTTTTCACAGTTTTGGGCCATTTTTCAATATTTAAACATACTGTTTCCAATTTTATTTTTTTTCACTATCGATTTATGACCCGTCTATCGTATGTATTTCACTTTGTAACACGTCTCATGGATTCAGATAGCTTAACGCAAGGTAGAATAAGAAAACTAGGACGAGATTTGAACTGATATTTTTCGATGCTACAGAAGACAAACGGTTAACATCAAAATTTATGCGCGTTTGATCGTGCATATCATATACAGCAATGAATCTGATCGATCTACTTGTGGTTATTTTAGGGTCAAGAAAGAGAACAGAGCTGCAGGTGTGCTTGAAAACTACGACGAGGGCGAGAAATACGCCGAGCATGGCCGTGAGAAAGTACCTACGTGGCAAGCGCCCGGAGATCATGCCGAGCATCAACAGTTTCTTCGCAGATCCCCCTAAGTGAGGGCAAATGCTCAGAGACGCCACATCGCCTTCTTCTTATCCGTTATATTGATATCATTTCTGCAAGTATTTTTAGGTTATGTTAAGTTGGGGAGAGAGATATAAAAGAAGAAAATAAATAAAAATAAAAATGTAGAAAGTAGTAGTAAAGGCCTGCCTCTGTTCTGTAATCTGTGTTACGTTTTAATAGTTAATTACCTAATAAGTGTAATTTGATGTTCTGAAAACAATGAAATAAATTCATTAAATATCCTTATCTGGTAGCTTTTATTTCAATTTCTTTGGTTCATGATCACTATATGTAGAATTATACAAGTAAATGTTGAGCAATGTAAAGCTACCTTGTAAATCTGCATGGGGATTTTTTTGAACCATTGCTCTGTTCCTCGTTAGCGAAAAGCAATTGGACAGGTCTGTGATTGTGGTTTTGGGGTCTGAATGTCGTGTGATCTAGATAAACTATAATGATTTTTTGCATCATTGTTCATAGTTGTTCTTGGTTGATGATCTTCTCAAGAACTCCATCACTAAACTTGAGAACGCGGAATTACTATCGCCGAGCAAATGAGTAGGGGAGTCGTACTCCACAACCTTCCCTGTATCCAAATAAGATAGCACCAATAACTAACTAGAAACAGAACCAAGAATCTAGACTAGAAATTCGCACAGACATTTCATACCGAGGGTGTGTGTGTGTGTGTATTTATATACTGACCCAGATTTGGAGCCTTACCTACACCAAGAACCAGAACGAGGTCATTGTCAACCACCGTAGGTATCCGGTGCGCCACTGTAATAACTGTGCATCCGTTCGTTTCTTCTCTTATCGTCTTTTGGATCAAGTTATCAGTTGCTGTATCTACTGAAGCTGTAGCCTCATCAAGGACCAATATTCTTCGCCTTTGTAATAGCACTCGAGCTAGACAAAAAAGCTGCCTTTGCCCGACGCTCCAATTTGCTCCATCTTCAGCAACTGCTCCATTTTCTCAAGTTGTTATTCATAAGATGATTCAATTTTAAGACAAAAAACAAAAGACTAATGATCATCTCCAAGATTTTGCTAAAATTATGACCTGGTGCTTCTAGAAGCCTCTCATCATGCTTCACGTTTTCAGCGAGATGACATTTGTGCAAAACCTGTCACATTCGAACATTGCAAGGAAACTAAGTTTACAATATTAAAAATAATCATAGCACTCTGCCCTATAACTATATGCAGCTATACAGATATTCCTCTTGGTTTAAAAACTACACACACCACCCTTGAGTCTTATTTACACCTTACAATTACCCCCTTCTATTTATTATTAGGCGAATGATATTCAAATTTTAGTAAATTTGTCAATTGTTTGTGCATGTTTGGATGATGTAAAGAACGTTATTTGATCCCTCACCTCCCATATCTCATGATCCGAGTGCCGTTGTAGAGGATCGAGATTTGTCCTCAAGGTCCCTTGAAACAAAATAGGATCTTGAGGAATTATACTTAGTCCGGACCGTAAATCTTGTAGACCGATCTTCGAAATATCTATTCCATCAATCAGGATATGCCCCTCGCAAGGCTCCACGACTCTGAATAGAGCTTGAATTAGAGTAGACTTTCCACTCCCCGTTCTGCCCACAACGCCAATCTTCTTTTTTCCGGGAAACGTACACGTGATGCCTTTGAGAACCTTAGGAAGAATCGGGTTGTACTGCACGTGGAGATTCTCAACTTCAATTCTTCCACTGAGTGGCCATTCATTATCTGGTCTGTGATCTTCAATGACTAGTGGAGCTTCACTCGGTATGCCTGTGAACTGAAGAATCCTCTCAACAGATATCATTTTGTTTTCCACATTGCAGAGGTTCCAAATAACCCACGCTTGGAGCACGTTTAAGTTCAAACCATAGGTAGCGGCTAGGCCTGCCAAGCCTGCGACCGAGCAAACATTAAATAGTAAACAAGCAATATGTGCTTCAGTATCTAGATGCAAGTGAAAGTAACAGATGAGATCAGTGCTTACTGGGGTCAATGGTTGACCTCGGAAGGCTAACGAGGATGACCAAGAGAAGGAAGAAGACAAGGTTGAAGAGAAAGTTAATCCGTACACAGAGCCACTCCATTGTGCCCGAGTTGTGAAAGGCTACACGAGAGTAGTCATCAATGAGGTCTACGTTCTTTTTCCAAAATCGATCTTCCTGACTGAAGCTCCGTATTATTGTTGCTCCCGATATGGATTCTGAAAAGTGATGGAGAATTGGAGCTTGCTGAATCGGCACCATTCGGGCTAATTCTCTCGCAGTGGTTATGTAATATGCCTGCATCAAAGAAAATGCTAATAGTTGACATATGACTCGCTAAAGTTCTTTTATATTTTTAAACTCAAAAGTAGATAGAGAAATTTGTTCTTGCCTGATACCATATCGAAATGGCAAAGACAACGAGAAAGAGGAAGAAAACCTGCCATGCGACCTGGGACATGAGCACAACGATGCTCAGTAGCTGAATAAGTGCAAACACTAGTCCAGCCAACCTGTACGGAATATCAGTGTCCACTATGCTTTGATCTGTGGAAGACTGGTGATCAACAAAAGAATAAATTTTAGAAACTATTTAATGACTGTTACAGTTCATACACTACTAAATATTTAATATATATGACATGCCCCCTCAGGTGCAGGAAGAACGTGAAACTCTTTTTTCATAAATTGGTTGTCAATGTGATCACACGAAAACATTTCTCAAATGGGGCAGTGGTGAGATTTTTGAAACCAAAACCTTGGTTTATTTGATGCTAGGAGGTACCCGTTAGGGCAGAGCCTCCAACGTCCGACACGTGTCAAATGGAGTTATTTACTTTTTTTTTCCCTCTTTGTTTCCTCCTTTAAATGTGAATTGTTCTTACAAACTAAACTATGGTTCCATTAAAATTGTGTGCTAAAGTTGTTCTCCCACTCGTTTCGAAAATTTTCAGATAAATTTAATAATTTTCTAGAATGAAATGCATCATTTAATAATTTTCTAGAATGAAATGCATCCATACGATGCTATTAATATTTATTTAAGGACCAAACAAGATTCAATTTTTAAATAGTAAAAAATTTTCGTAATCTGAAAATTTTCAAAACGAGTGGGAGAACAACTTTAGCAGACAATTTTAATGAAACCATGGTTTAGTTTATGAGAACAATTCACATTTAAAGGAGGAAACAAAGAGGAAAAAAGAAAAAGTAAATAACTTCATTTAATATGTGTCAGACGTTAGAGGCTCTGTCCCAGTGGATACCTCCCTAGCATCAAATAAACCCAAAACCTTTATCTCATTTAAAACCTTAAGCTATTAGCAAGGACAGACATTAAATACTTATATCGCTGACATACAGATCATCAAAAGATCTACTTACCCGATTGAGAATTCTGCTTGAAGGCGTGGAGTCAAAGAACGACAAAGGCGCACGAAAAATTGATGTGATCATCCCAATGAAGAGGCGTTGAGCAGTCTCAATAGCTATAGTTGAAAGCAGAACAGCCCGTCCCAAAATAAAGAATGAGCTTCCACCAGAAAGCAAAGCAAATATCCCAATCAACCGATCTTTGGTAACAATCCCTTCTTTTTCTGATCCCCAAGCAATCCAATAATTGCTAGCCATTTGTAACACCTGGAACAAGACCTGACACAGTAGAATTATTGGAACAAGAGCTCCTTTGTATGCCGAAGTGACAAAAGTTGCATACACGTGCCATTTTACTCTGCCACTCTCTGTTTCTTCATGCAGGTTTCTCTCTGTAACTCTGCTGCTTTTGCTATGGTCAACAAATTTTACTTCAGTTACTTCGATCTGTGTAACCCGGTGGTAGCTCTTAGCTGAGCTAACAGACTTTGGAGGGTTCACTTGATCTAAAGATTTACTGTGAGCTGCCATTTGTCGTATGAGTTCTCCATCAGGATTTGATATTAAATCTTGATATTTTCCAAACTCGACAATTCTACCTTCTTTCATAACCTGTACAATGTGTATATATATATTGTAAGAAATACTATATATAAAAGCCTTATGAAACTAAAAAATAATTTTGAATACATGAATATGTATCACTTACCAGGACTAGATCAGAAGTATCTAAAAATTCCAGTTGATGAGTAACATAGATAACGGTCTTTTTGTGCAACAGTTGCATCAGACATTTCTGCATAAATGTCACAAGAAAGGAACTTAATTAGTCATGCACATAAAAGTGAAATTTTACAGTTGCATCAGACATTTCTGCATAAATGTCACAAGAAAGGAACTTAATTAGTCATGCACATAAAAGTGAAATTTTCGTAAAAGAATGTATGAGATATAATTTTTTTTCTTGCCTTGAACATATGAGCCCCGGTATGTGCATCAACAGCGCTGAAAGGATCATCCAGCAAATATATATCAGAGTTGCTGTAAAGCGCCCTCGCCATCTGGATTCTTTGTTTTTGCCCACCGCTCAAGTTCAATCCCCTCTCCCCCACAACACATAAATCTCCATCAGCCCACATCTCGATATCATGGTTCAAGGCACATGATTCCACCACATTTTCATAAAAATCCCTGTTCATTTCCTTACCAAACAACACGTTGTCCCTAATGGTGCCCGTTTGTATCCAAGCACTTTGTGGAACAAATGCTTTTGACCCGTAAGTTTTAACGCTCGGCCTGGATATTCTAGGTATCTCACCTAGTATACTACACAAGAAACTCGTTTTACCAGAGCCCACCGAGCCACAAACAGCCACCTTACTCCCTTTCTTAATTTTGAGTTTCTCAGTAATCTTAATGGTTGGCCTCTTTGCATCTCTGTTCTGCCATGCAAATTCCCCAGCTTCAATCTCAATGGCGACATCTGGCGCACCTGGTGCACCCGGAGTATGATTTTGCATCAATCTCTTCTGATCTTCTTCCATGATAAAACTTTGAACACGGTCTACAGAGACTTTTGTCTGAGCAATCATAGAAATAAGCTCTGGAAGATTGTAGATAGGTTCTTGAAGAATCCTGAACGTGGCTAAAGCAGACAGAACCGTGCCTGATGTTAACGGTGTACCCAACAGAACACAGACACCAAATGTTACAACCGAGACTAAAGTTGGCGAGGCCCAGAAGAGGAAAGCCACAGCTGAGCTTGTGTAGAGATACTTCTTGAGAAAACCTCTTTCTGTTTCCCTAAGATGAAGCAATTTTTTAAAAAAGGTTGATTCCCAAGAATGTAGCTTTAGGACTCTCATGCTCTTTAAAGTCTCGGAAGTAGCTTTTATACGCAAATCTTTAGCTTCCATTATTTTTGTGTGGAGTCTTTCTTGCATATTGGCAAGTGGGGTGTTGCTAATCATCACGAATATAGTGGTGAAAAGAGCAGCAAAAGAGGGAGCAGCACCCAAGTTCTTGTACAAGATAATCAGGGCAAAAATCACCTGAACTGGGAGCAGCCAAATACCATGGAAGTACCAACAAAAGTCTCCAATCCTCTCAACATCTACATTGATGTAATTAATGATTTTGCCACTGCTCGTGCCACCATATTTGATGGACAGGGACCTTTTGTATATCAACGCCATCAGAGCCGCACGGACCCTGATGCCTATACGGCGAGAACCAAAATACCACTGCCTCTGAGATAGAGACTCAACTGTTTTTGCAGCGAAGAAGATCAATGCAAGAATCATACCATGGTGCCATTTCAAGTTGTCATCCTTTGTTGATAAGAAGTTCACGAAGCTTGTGATTAACAGAGGACCGACATACGAAGCAGTTGTATTCACACCTGAAAACATCATTATAGGAATAAATATCACAAAACTTGGAATTAAATCATAGCAAATCATTATTAGTTTTACATCCAATAAGTTTTTAATAGCATGAACAGCGTTATAGTATTTCATGAAGCCTGTGTAACTGCAAAATTATTGCTAACTAGCGGTCGTCCAAACTGAATGTGCATGCCAAATAAAAGTGGAATATAATATGCCAAAAATATTTGGAAGCATTTTCTACAGCAGTGGAATATATACGCTAAAAGTAATACACAATATGCTCATGGGTTAATACAGTGGACCTACTCAATTTAAATTTTCTTAGCTTGTGTCTACCAAACAAGGATAAGGGCGAAGAGAGAGAGAGAGAGAGAGAAAGGGACAGCAAAGCTGTTATTATAAGGTGCTCTTCAATAAGTTACTGGGACAATTCCAAAGATTGCTGCAAAGCTATTCTAGTGCATGTAAGCATTACTTTTGCCTCCCTTCCATCGCAAAATCATTCCAATATATATATATATATATATGCACATATTTGAAAGACCAATTTTATACAAATTAAAATTAAATAATTCACCCGAGTAGAGTGACAAATTTATCTATAATATATTGAAAAGTTGGTCCTTCATCGCCCTCCAATTAAAATCCTGCCCTTCATGTAACTGCTAATAATTTGATAAAAGCTTAACTAAAGAAGCAATACCTGCAAAAACTGCATTTATAGCCATGGGAGTCCATATCACCTTGAGCACGGCATTTGGCAGAGAAGTAATTTGAGTTTTCTGCTCTCTGAGAGACTCTTCGAGCAAAGAAGAAGCTTCATCAGCGGCTTCCGAACGAGGAATTGGCGGCACATCCTCTGATTGGAGTTTCTGAAGGCGGCCCTTTGCAAATAGAGGATTAAGCCATCTAAAGGTCAGCTGGCTCCAAATTCCGGACCTTGAAAATGGATCACTATCACTATCACTCTCCAACTGCTTGACAAGTAATGGTTTTGTAGCATCACTCATTTTCTTGGCTAGATTACTACGCAGAGCATTGAAGCATAGCAACAAACACAATGGGAGAGAGACAAAATCAACTATGTTAGCTGTCGGGACAAAGTTTGGTGTTTTCAAGGACCGGAAACAATGGAGGAGATAAAACAAGACTACAACCAAATTGTAAGTGGTTGCACAGCCCCACCACAGAAGAAGTACTAATGGCCACCTATCGGGAACTCTGTATACTGAATAAAATGTAGCCACAGAAGCAGAAAACCAAACCATTGTTGAGACAACAGCCTCGATCGGGCTCGGCCTGGATGCCCAAAACTCATGGAGACAAAATCCCAAGTAAGAAATGGTGATTATGAAATTCAACAAAACAGTAATCTTGGTGAAAATGGTTGATGGTGATGATCTTTCTCTTTGCAAGAAATGGTTATCACCACTGTTATCTCTTCGCTTCTTCAAGAAATCCCACAAAATCCATACCAGAACGAAGGGGCAAAATGCCACATTCACCAAGCTCAGACTAACATCCATTCACAAATGCAAGAAAAAAAATACACCCCTTTTAATCTCAGCCCTATCAAAGTCCTGAAACAACAAAAATTCCCCTCATAAATACAACTAGAACAACATTTCATCAATATTCTTGCAGCACAAAGTCTCGATACTAAAATACACAACAAGGGTCCAAAAAGAAATGCACATGCTATAAACATTCCACGAAAGCAAGTGGATTAAGTATGAAAAAGACAAAAGAAATCAAAAGAACAGGATAAAATTACATACTATATTCATGTATATATATCTGGAATTGGATTAAATGCAAAGAAAGCACGTGGGCCGTTCGAGGTTGGTGAAATAGTGAAATGGAATCTAAGCTTTATTCATGGTGTACTAATGGCCGCCCGCCACGCGACTGTATATTCTTGCCCAGGATTATACATTATTTACATATACACCAAAAGAATTACAATAAAATTAAAAAAATAAAAAAGAAAAAGCAGTCATATCAACGGATCCTAATGAGGTCTAGGCGCTATCACTATACCTTATCACCAGAGAAATTTTAAAATAATAAATGGGGCCAGAATCTACACAGTTCGAAGTTTCATTCGTTTAACGTGGCTACTGTCAATTTTCTGATGAAGAGAATGAATGTCATCATCTATGTCTCCATTTTATAATCACTTCTATATTTGAAAATTCACATTTTTGGTATATAGGATATACGCATATATAATGTAACTATACATATCAGATAAGCATTACTCCAGAATTTAGTTCTTACCTTGTAAAGAAGAAGGTGGGCTTGCAACTTGCAAGCCTGCCATGTGTATCCACTTTGAATGTGAGGGAAAAAAAATCAAATCTTTATTTTCCTTTTATTTACCACCAATTTACACCCATAGATTGCAAGAAAATGGGTGATTAGTAAAAATAAAAAATATTCCATGACAATGAAAATCAAGAAAATCTTCAAAAAAAAAGGAAATGCAAATCAAGAAATCTTCAAAAAAACAGAAATGAAAATCAAAAAAATCTTCAAAAAAAAGAAATGGTCCATAAATATATTCCAAAACTATAATAGGCCTTTTTGCAAGATGGCAGGACAGTGTGTGACTGTGTGTGTTTGTTGTCCACATCTGCTGTACAAGTCATCAGAGGATCCCTCTTTTTACAGTGGGCGATTTGGGTATGGGCATGTGTCTTGTGTACTGTTACCACGCACGCAGTTTCACCACGTAGGGCGTCAAAGCGTGGTACGTGTGGGGCAGGTAAAAGGAGGCTCGCTGTAGGGTTGTGGTGTACGCGTGGAGGAAACGAATGTTTTTGTATGGAAACTTGGTTTTTATGCACCACTTGCGCCTAGTGTTAAAAAATTTGCTAAAGTGGTCCATCAATTTTTACTATATTTGTGGCACCATAGCTTGCACAGGTACAAAAACCCCGTGTTTATTAGGAAGAAAAAATATGATTAATGGATTAGAAAATTTTAAAATTAGTAAAAGACTAGTATTCAATCCTATGCCAAGACACAGAAAATAAAGTTTTATATACTAGCAACACCACACACTCTATGTATATGCAAAATATAAAAAACATATATTTCAATTTGATACTTAAATTTTTTTTCTCGGATGAACATATAAATATATTATTAATTTTTTTTATAAGAATACTTTTTGAAGAATTATTTGAAATAATTTATTAAATTCTAACAATTTAAAAATAAAATAATTATATGAAATAAAATTACATGATAAAGAATAAATACAAAAAGAAAAAAAAAATCAAGTCATTGTAATTAGAGAAAGTGGTTTGTGGGTTGAGAACATGAGTTTTTTAAATTGAATGTAATATTACAATATTGAACTTTTTATTTATTTATTTGTTGAATGTGTTTACTAATTAACAGGATAAAATTGACACATCAAAATTTGGTATCCTAATTAAATCGATTTCATGTGAATTGTCAATTTTAGCCATAATTTTACATATCTCTATTTATTCCACATAAAATTGAAGGCCAAATTTTGTAAAATCACATAAATAACCGTCATTTGTGATATAAAAATGGCTTTTTTTTTTACAATAGTATAGATTCATAAAGTTTTATTATAAAGCATACTTTGATAAAAATAAATTAACATTTTTTTATAATATAAAACGATGAATAAATATAATTAAAATTTGTATAATGATATAATGTGTTCGATTTTAATATTAATTTTGGTATAGTTAAGCGTGGGAAGCTTTTAAAAAATTTTGTAGAATCAAATTTTTTTTTATTATTAAAGTAAATAAAATATATTGTAAATAAAATATTAATTTTATTATTTTATTTGAATTACAAATTAATCCATCTTAATTTAAAATTCTTGATAATTATTGGATTTTTTGGGATAAACATGAAGGAAAAATATACTTATTTAAATTCATATAAAAAGTATTTGAATTTCATACATGACAAACTAGAATTAAATTAGAGTCGCCACATATATATATATACTTGGATAGTTTTCAAGGTTTCTGAATATAATATATATATACATATATATAAATATATATACATATATATTATAAGTATTATATTGGTATTTCACCTGTATCAAGGTACAACAAATAAATTTTCTATATATAAATACATGTTTATAAATTTTATTAAAAACAATAATTTGATAAAAATAAATTAATTGATGCTATAATATAAATTGATAAATTATTATATTGAAAAAATTATTTAATAATAGAACATCTTTAATTTAAATGATAATTTTGGTATGATCAAGGTATGAAAGCTTTTAAAAACTTGATGTGAGATTAAGTGAGAAATAATTTTAATTATTTAAAATTAAAATAAATGAAAATTATTGTAAATAGAAAATTAGTTTTGTTATTTTATTTTGAATTGACAATAAATTCAATTTATTTTAGATGTTGGATAAATGGTGAATTCTTTTGAATAAACATCAATAACAAAATGCTTATTTAAATTCATATAAAAAATAATTTATTTTCATACATGCATAATATAGTTAAATGGAGCTATCCACATATGCACTTACTTGGATAGTTTCAAAATTTTATACGTATATACACATATATATATATATATGTGTGTGTGTGTGTATATATACTAATTTTCAGAAAAGTGTGACTAAGGGGTAAAGAAGTTTCATAATTAATAAAGAGAAGAGGTAATAAAATTTATACATATAGAGATAAGGGGCTATTTAAATTTAGATTTTACTTGGAAGATAATCTAAGAGGAAAATAACATATAGAAAAGGTATTTATAATATATTCAAATTACCTCAATGTGATTTTCATTATTGCTTGATTCTTTTCTACTAGTTCTCTCATTCTCCTTTTTCTATCAATAGGAATTATATTGGCTCTTTGCTTCGTCTTTTTCTACTAATAGGTAAAATTTCAGACGAGGTATATCATTCTCTATTGCCTAGTTCATTTCTATAAGTTTATATCAGAAAGATGAAATGGTAAAAATTCTTAATTCACTATTTAAATTAAATTAAAAAATAAGTTAAACTCTACTAAATAGACAACAAATATTATTTTTTGGTAAAAAGATAGTGGTAACCAATATAAATATGATTTTCGCATTATAATAAATTTTTCAATAATTTAAAAATTTTACTATTTCCTTATTTCTAAATATTTAAAATAGTTACATCTTTAATAATTTAAGAAGACTGTAATCCCATGATCATTATTTTTTTTATTTGATTAGTCAATTCTCTCTAAACACCAAAAAGTTTTCAGCTATTTATTAATCTTAAAACTTTTTTATTCCTTCAATCATAAGTTTCCCTTTTTGACGGCTGAACCCAACTTATTTATTTTTTTATTTATTTTGAGGTTGAGTTGAAGATATCTTGTGATTGATTATTATCGTAATATGATGCACGGACACTATAAAATTTATTATATTATGTTTGATATGTATAAATATTGTGTCAATATAACACCCATCTAACATATATCAAATGTATTACTCGACATGTTCACAAATTAAATTAAAATACAAGTATCGACATTTTCAATGGCTATATGTCTGGCAGTTTTTGAACGAATTGAGTATTTTTTTCATATGTTTTCAAAAGTACATGAGTGATAAAAAATAATTAAACATTAAAAAATAATTTTAGAATCATTCGAAAGAAAAGATGTCTTATTCAATAAATACAATTATGTATCAATCGTCAATCAGTAATAATTATAACAATTAGCACTTATCATTAGCAATTAAAGCAACTATCAATTATCGTGAAATTAAACAAAAAGCACATGTGTTAAGAGAATTTGAACTCAATGTTTCGTAGTCTTGAATTGTAGCTTGTCGCTATTAAGCCTCATAAGTCATAGGTAATAAACTATTACTTCCTAGTTATCTTTTTCCATAGAAACTAATTCGCTTTTTTTCTATTTATCCTACTCACACGCCTTTTTTTTTTTTTTTTTTTTTTTGTATTTTTGCAGGTTAGGCTTCTTGTCCTTTGTTTTTCAGGGTAATAAATTGATAGGTGGGCCTAGATACACCCCCTCAAGCCTCCCTCTAAAAAAAAGAAAAAGAAAATCAAAATCAAAATCAAAAAAATAATAAAAAAAAAGATGAAAGAGAGAAAGAATAGTAGGATAAAAAGGGTAAATTGATAGAGATCGTGGCCAAATCCATCGTCTATGCCACAAAATATTTGAGTCATGATAGATAGCTTAAGTATGGTAGAAATTTCATAAATAAAAACTCGTGCGGTCGAGATTTGGTCGATAATTGATGTTAAATTGGTAGTCCTAGGACACATGCATTGATCTAGAAAATATAAGGCATTTTTGGTGTTCATATATTTTTGAGTTCAATACTCTTTCTCTATATCGATTTTCTTTATTCAACAATAACCGACATAAAGATCAAAAAAATCACACTCAGAAAACTATTCCAACGAGCTCATCAAAATACCGCACTTGAAAATGGCAACTGTCCTCAAATACACAACAGTCATTATATAAACACCAAAGAATATCAACATCCTGATCCAATTCAATACTTTCGTGCTCTTCCACTATGTACGAGTCAAAATTTAATCATTTTCATTTGGATAATAATTGGAAAATCATGCATTAAGCTCTTCACACCCAACCCTTGATTAGGACTGTCTATCTAGAAAGGGCACCACATGGAAAAAAGACATTATTTCAAGGTTATAGTTACAAGAAAGGAAAAGTTTGCAAACTAATCATTATTTGTTGAACCACTTCTAGATCTTGATTAATACACAATGATTAGAATAAAACAAATACTCTTTATCGATATATTATGAAATTAATTCTCTAATATTATCGCTATTTCATTACTAAAACAACCATTAAGACACTAAGAAAAAAATCACTATAAAGGAATATCGAAAATTGATATATCTTGTAATACTTATCCAATTCAATGAAACACTGAATAATATATAGAAATAAATTACTATCCAGTAAAGAAATCACAAATTAATGTACAGTAAAAAAAAATTCACATATTTGGAAATCAAACTCGTAACCCTCTCTGATCATGAAACCTTATTCTTGCCACCAAACCAAGAAATTTAGGACAAATACTTTTTAAAATTTCATGTTAAATTACAAAATATCCCAAATGATTCTCATATATATTTTTTTTTTTTTGAATTGCAAAATAATTGTAAAAACTACATCAAAAAGTACCCGACAACCCAATTTTATAACCTAACAAAAGAATCCCAAACGTGAAGTTGTTGTTCCAAAGTGGGTAGACTAATCAATCATGCATTAATTTTTTTTGCAAGAATTGCAAAAGCCAAAAGCAAAACCCCATTTTTGCTCCATGAAATTACTTGGTAATGATAACGTACTTTCTTAGCCATCCATCGCTGACGCAAAAGGCAATGTTAGATAGAAATGATAACTTCTTGGAAATTTCAAAGCAAAATGTAATGTATTTTTATATCAACCAAACAAACTTATATTTGGCTTTTACTAGAGATGTAATTAAAGAATTTGGATCTTACTAATATTCTAAGTATTTATTTATTGCATACATTTTTTTTTTCCTCTTATATTTATTAGTTAGTAATTGATTTTTGTAATTAATTGATTGTTGATTATGAATAAAATCGTAGTTGTAATTAATTTAAAATGTAGATGTAATTATTGAAATATGGGTTAATTGCACCCCGGTGAAATACATAAAGTGGGAAAAAAAAATCTCCTAAACTAAATAAAATGGCAACCCCACCCTCTAAACTTTTTAAATATAAGTGAAATATTAACATTTTTCGCAATTTTTTTAATGGGCCTTTCAATCTCGTAAAACTGTCTTTGGAAATTTTAATTAATCATAATAGTTAATCCTATTCGGTCAGTAAGTTGAAATCGGGTGGTTAAAACAAAAAAAAAAATAATAATAATAATAATTCTATGCGATCTTAAAATCAATTAACAAAAATAACAAAATAATAAATTTACATAATAATTCAAATGGTGATAAAAGTTAAACTTAGGATCTCATATTTACAAATTTCTTCTTCTTTTTCCCTCTTTTTTAATCTGGTACCCTGATATTGATAATAAGGATAATGTAATCATAAGATTATCATGAATGTTGGGTGGCCGATCCTTGTTGATATTATCTCATAGCAGCCGCCATAAATGTTCCCCCACTAACCTCCTCACTTTACAATTTTGATAATTTTATGTTATTTTTAATTTTCCACCATTTGGATAGATCAACCCAAGTTGAATATTCATGAGTGCAGCCAAGTCGAATGGAATTCGATCAAAATTTCGAAAAACAAGTTTGAATATATATATATATATATATATAATTAGACTCGAGCTCAAGTTCTACAAGCTCAATTTTTTGAGTTCAACTTGACTTGGGGCAATTAAACCTTAAATTTAAAATCGTGTTTATAGTACCTGAAAAAATTCGAGTATATATTTTGAGTGCCTAATTTTTTGGACACCCAACTCGATTAATTCGAACCTGGTGAAAATTCGACCCCCCGTCCAATCCTACATACACTGATACGTGATGATATATGCACGTGTGTTAATGAATTGTGATAAGGTTGGAGGATGGTGGGGTTGCCAGAACGGTGAAGGGAGAGCGAGCCACCTCCTACTTTACCTAACTTAGAGTTCCAGTGATTTTGTTATCTGTTTGGATAAAATTTTAGTAATTTATAGAAATTGCAGTTTGACCCGTCTCAAAACAGTTATATCTTTGTATCTATTCCCCAATAAGATCTTATAGTGCGATGTTGCTCCATATGAAATTGCCTTAACTGAAGCAGATCCACAAATAAGTTTCTTAATGAGAGATTAAGATGAGAGATTAATAGAGTATTCAATTACCCTTATAAACTCCTAATAATTATCTTATGCAATACTTGAAAGTTTATAAGCTCGTCAAATGCATTATTTGATAATCTTTTCCATCAAATGATTAGCTTATAAATTCTTTAAAAAGAAAAAAGTAAGTTTCGATCAATTTTTTGTTGAAACATCTAATAAATTATCTAGTTTAAAATAGTAAAATGACATAAATATAATCTTAGGAACTCATACTAGCACATATTGCTTCATTGGTGAATAATAATAATAATAATAATAATAATAATAATAATAATAATAAAAAGCTATGATCACAATTAATATTTTGTTTATTTGTTCCTTGGACTTGAGCGAAATTACTTTAATAAATGAAATTCCATAAATGCGAGTAAGCTAAAACCGGACTGCGTCTTGTATTCTAGAAAAATTAACTATATTATATATATACATATATATATATATAAGAAGTTTCTTCACTTTTCTTAACTCTTTTTTTGGTTGGACGATTATTTTCGAATGAACCAATATTGTGCGTGTATGATATAATTATTTTGATCTTTACTTTTAGAATACTAGCAACATCGCACACTCTACGTGCATACAAAATATATATTTCAATTTATTACTTAAATTTTTTTTAGGATGAAAATATAAATATATTATTAAATTTCTTTATAAGAATACTTTTTTAAGAATTATTTGAAATAATTTATTGAATTATAATAAGTTAAAAATAAAATAATTATAATTAGAAAAATTAGTTAGTGGGTTGAGAACATTGGTGTTTTAAATTGGATATAATATTACAATATTGATATTTTTATTTGCTTATTTATTGCATGTATTTACTACTTAAAAAAGTAAAATTGGCACATCAATTTTTGGTATCCGAATTGAATCGATTTAATGTGAATTGTCAATTTTAGCCACAATTTTACATATCTCTATTTATTCCACATAAAATTGAAGGACAAATTTTCTAAAATCACATAAATAACCGCCATTTGTGAGACAAAAATAACTTTATTTTTATAATAATATAGATTAAGCCAAATCAGATCCCCTTCTTTTTAATGAAATTGATAGGACCCATAAAATCTAAGGCCACGTTTGAAATGATATGAATACAATATACATTATGAAATAGTTTGGTTCCCCAAATTAGGCAAGAAAAAGAGGCCACGTCTCGGCTAAGTTAGCGTTTGGTTCGTGGGATTGTAATCTCAGGTTTTGTGTTAATCTTGAGTGACCCAACATGAAACAACTTCAATCTCAAGATTAAAATCGCACCCGTGGGGGTGAGATTGAGTGTTAGACGGACAAGACTAACACCTTGGAAACTTAAATTTCCACTTGTGACCTGCCGTGTACAACCCTTCTTTATGATGGTTCATTGCCTACCAGTAGCATGTGACTACCAACACGAGGGTGGGTTGAATTAAGACTTCATCAACCATTTTTGTGAGATGCATAAATGACGTATCAGTAATAAATGAGTAGATCACAAATAAATATGAAAAGTCAATTCAATTGCAGATAGACTGCAAATTTCATGAAGCTATGTCATTTTCAGCACACTGTAATAAATCTTCAAATGTAAAAGGGCTATTTTAATGGTTAAAAAAAATTATTGAGAGGAAAGAAAAACCAAAAGGAACAAATATGTTAGAACACAGAAACATTAATACGCTCACTACGGAAATCTTGAACATGTGTCTGTCGTTTTCCCTTCCGTCATTCTTCATTGTGGTTTTGTTGCAGTATAAATTGGCTTTTTTTTTCTGAAATAATTGCAACCAAAAAGTTTGACAAAAAAGTAAGTTAATAGGAAAGTCTGCTTCATCTACTGAAATGTGTTACTATATCAACGTTTTCGCCCCACATATTAAGTGCGCTTTAATAAGTAGGGCTCAGGGGTTAAAATGGTAAATTTCTTCATTCACCAAGTCAAAATCTCGCACAATCTTACAAACCAAACCACGAGCGTTTCAATCTCAGGTGTCCAAGTTCTTGTTTAATCTCGGCAACCAAATGTTTGCGTGTTGCCATGAAATCTTAGCTAATTTTTAGCCACGAGATAAGTACAGATTTTTTAATCTGGGAACCAAACGATTCCTCTACGGGTTGGCTTTGCGTTCAAAAATTTGTTTGAAAAGTGATAGCGGCCAAGAAGACATTAAATGTCATATCATAAAACACATTTAAAATTTTCTGGGCCATAAAAATTTTACATATGAATTGTCAAAATTGCCAAACTTTACGGATATATTTAATTTATTTGAAGGATCAAATTGTCTTTTTCTTTTGGGCACAAAGAGCCACTGTCCAAAATCACCCCAAGACTGATATTATTAAAGCCACATATTACGGTCTAAAATGCGGGCTTTGAATTAAAACGGGCCAAACAAGAATACCATCAGTCAACTATCGGTGCATTTCAAATGAGTCGAAATGTGTCACTGACTAGCCTCAAGCA
Organism: Petrea volubilis; assembly: GCA_026212405.1. Classification (NCBI taxonomy): domain Eukaryota; kingdom Viridiplantae; phylum Streptophyta; class Magnoliopsida; order Lamiales; family Verbenaceae; genus Petrea; species Petrea volubilis. The sequence goes on from CM047870.1 coordinate 12,189,345, forward strand.
GCTGCTAGTAGATTTCAAACACGGCCTAAGAAATTGGTGCTCCATTAATTTGAATTCAATTTTTATCTTCCATGTATTAAAAAATGATGTTCAATGTTTCTTTGTGGTAAGTAAAATGATGCTTTATGTTAAAGTAGTGTAATTCTATGTTATTTTATCTTTCTTATTTTGGTACTTTGATAGAATATATCAGGACAAGTAACAATTTGAATAATAATAATTCTGGAATCCTTTGCATTCAGAGACGTTTACTGATTATTAGAGAAAAAAAAAAAAAAAAAAAACTACAACTGTGTTTCCATCACTTCAACAAATAAAAACATTGATGAGAATATTCAATGTGAATAATTCAAAGTTTCCAAGAAGTTCGGAACAGATGTTCAATCAAAATGACAAAATTAATATTACCAAAAGAATTTACCCCCACGCGCCCCCCCCCCCCCCCCGCCCCCATATGACGATGTTTTGTCGAAATAATGTCGACATAATTTCATGAATTTTGTTAGTAACTGTGACATATTAAAAGAAGAAAAAAAACAATTAGTCATTTTCAAGCATTTAAGTTGCCTAGTCATAGATATAGACGACGTACAAAGATTTTGGTCATATTCGAGATTATTCCAGGCATAGGTTTTATCTTTCTAAAAGTTGTGTGAACCACATGTTCTACTTTTTCTCATTTCTTATCTTGTGCAAAATTTAAATTAGTTCCTCGCTTTTAATTTGAAATGTAAAACAGTGCATAACTTTTTATTTTTAATTCGATATACGTACATCTAGTAATTAAAAATCATTCATTAAATTTTCAGGCTAATTTTATTATAGTCTCTCATTGAAAAAATCGGCATTTCATCACTAAAAAAAAGAATCTCTAATAAATATAACGTAAAAGAATAATAATCATTTTGATATTTAAATTTCATTTTTTAAAAATCAACTAGATATTTGAGTTTTTCATAAATTAGTAATGAGTTTTGTCATATTATCGAAGGTAGCAAACTAATAGAAATTATGAATTATTCATTAAAAAATTAGAAAAAAGTACTAGTAATTCTTTCAAATAATTTTTTACATTTCAAAAAATAAATAATTTTTCTTTACTCTATAAGTCAATGAACTTAAACAACAAAAGGAATATATATATATATATAAAAGCATTAAGTTTTAAATTTAAGAAATGAAGAACAATTTGGTTAAAAAAAAATTGTTGATATATTTCGAACGAAAAGATAGTGGAATGGCTTTTTTACATTGAGATACTTCGAATGAAAAAATGGTGGAGACACCAAAAGATACTAAAGTGATTATTAAACCCTCCAAATACTTCATTGTTGGTATAGATTATTGGAATAATTTTAAGATTGCCATCTTTTTCTTGTCAATATAGTTCTTGTAGTGAATGAATGAATATAAAGTATGAATTTCTAATAAGAGAGCAAGACCAAACAAAACCCAAAAGTGGGAGAGAGCCATGTTGCTAATACTTAGGGATGGTAATGGGTCTGGGTAGGGCTGTCAATGGATCGGATCTGGATAGTGGCGTAGTTCGAAATTTTATTAAGCCGGGTCATTCATGACATATGTTATAGCAATAGTAATATGTACTCGTGTGTATGCATATACACACACTATTATGAAAGAAAGTTAAATCTATTAATTTAAACTAAAATAATAATAATAATAATAATAATAATAACTGCACCAGTGTTTTATATTTACAAGTTATTTTTTCACAAATAATCATGCCTTTTCATTTTTTTGAAAATGATACATGATTGAATTTTTAGAAATAATACTAAAAATATCCTCCCAATGTATCTAATCAAAAAATTATTTAATTAATAAAAAATTAAATTTTGAACAATTTATGATAATTTCATTTTGATGTTAAATACATAAAAAAAAAATTAATTTTACGTCCATAATTTTATTTTGACCCCTTTCTATGTAGATTTGCAATTTTATTAGAGGGGTCAATAAAATATTTTCATAAAGAAAAGCAAATAAAATTACCAGCTACTTATATATGTTATATGCAATCATGTGGGGATTGTAAAATTTCAAGGGGTTCAATTGCACCCCCTGGGATGAAGGTGGCTCCGCCAGCGGATCTGAAGCAAATTAGTGTAATTCGGATACGAATCCGATTATAAGTACCGACAATCGAATCCGACTTGAAAATCCTATAGGATCTTTATTCATTATTCCGAATTCGAATCCGAATCCGGAATAAATCCAAGATCCAATAAAAAAAATTGATCCGATCCAATTCCAATAAATAATACTAAAAAAATTATAATCAAATATTACCAACAATATAAATATATATATATATATAACAAAATTAGTGGCTAACAAAAGTTTTTCATACTTTGACCAAAAAATAAATAATAAAAAATTCTTATATATATATAAATGTGTACAAATATATTATATATAATAGAGATCTTTAATAATTATGCACCATATTTAATTATTCATTTAATGACAATATATATTTAGAATTATATATAAATACGGTTATGTATAGTATATTTAGTAAAGATCTCTAATAACTATAGAGATTGTTAGTTGTTCATTTAATGATAGTATATAATAGATATCTCTAATAACATATCCTATATATGTTTATATATTGTGTATGTAATAGAGATCTTGAATATCTAGACTAATTACTTAGTATTCTATAAAAAAAATGCCCCTTTATGTTAAAAATAAAACTAAATAATGTAGAAAAATATTTTAGAATATGTATGAAAACTATACAATGTTTTGTCAAAAAAAAAACCTTAAAAAATAATAAATAGTATATTATTAATTAAAATGACATATATATTATATTTTATTAAAGTATCTTATTACTATTGTATTATATATAATGTATAAATTTAATAAAATATATTATAAATATTCGGATTCGGATCTTTAACGAATCGGACTCATTGATTCCAAATCCAATTCATTTATTTCGGGTTACGGATATTTGCTATCAGATCTGACCCATCGAATATTTTAATCGGTCGAATATGCTAAAATTTGGATCGGACTCGGATCGGATTCGGATTAAAATCCGCTCCATTGACAACCCTAGGTCTGGGTATAACCCGGGTCATTAGGAGTGGATTTTCAAAACCCTAAACTAGTTTGGGATGAATCTCAAATTTTCATTTTAAAATCCGAACCAACCTCGTTAAGGTTATATATAATCAGGCACATATTATTTATTAATATATATATATATATATAAATTTTATATGATTTATATTTATACTTCTTATACAAATGTACATATTACATAAATAACCATATAAAAAATATAAATATGTTTCTCTTGTATATAAAAATGATTATATAATATTAGTAAAAAATTATAATTTCAAAAAATATATAAATAAATGTATAATAACGATACTTAATATGGCCAAATCCAAGATCCACCTCACCAATATTTATTAATTTTAAAAAGAAAAGACAACGGAAAACATGGCTTATCATGAGAGAAAAAACATGGGGCATTTCATCACTAAAAAAAAAGAATCTCTAATAAATATAACGTAAAAGAATAATAATCATTTTGATATTTAAATTTCATTTTTTAAAAATCAACTAGATATTTGAGTTTTTCATAAATTAGTAATGAGTTCTATCATATTATCGACGGTAGCAAACTAATAGAAAATATGAATGATTCAGTAAAAAAATAGGAAAAAAGTACTAGTAATTCTTTCAATTAATTTTTAACATTTCAAAAAATAAATAATTTTACTTTGCTCTATAAGTCAATGAATTTAAATAACAAAAGGAGAATATATATATATATATATATATATATATATAAAGGCATTACGTTTTAAATTTAAGAAATGAAGAACAATTTGGTAAAAAAAAAAATGTTGATATACTTCGAATGAAAAGATAGTGGAATGGCTTTTTTACATTGAGCTACTTCGAATGAAAAAAAAAATGGTGGAGACACCAAAAGATACTAAAGTGATTATTAAAGCCTCCAAATACTTCATTGCTAGTATAGATTATTGGTATAATTTTAAGATTGCCATCTTTTTCGTGTCACTATAGTTCTTGTAGTGAATGAATGAATATAAAGTATGAATTTCTAATAAGAGTGCAAGACCAAACAAAACCCAAAAGTAGGAGAGAGCCATGCCGCTAATACTTAGGAATGGTAATGGGTCCTGGTATAACCCGGGCCATTAGGAGTGGATTTTCAGAACCTTAAACTAGTTTGGGATGAATCTCAAATTTTAATTTTAAAATTCGAACCAACCTCGTTAAGGTTATATATAATACATGCACATATTATTTATTAATACATATAAATTTTATATAATTTTTATTTATACTTCTTATAGAAACATACATATTACATAAATAACCATATAAAAAATATAAATATATTTCTCTTGTATATAAAAATGATTATATAATATTAGTAAACAATTATAATTTTAAAATATATATAAATAAATATATAATAACGATACTTAATATGGCCAAACCAAGATCCACCTCACCAATATTTATTAATTTAAAAAGAAAAGACAGCGGAAAAACATGGCTTCTCATGAGCGAAATTAAAAACCTGGGGCTGAGTTTCTCAATTAAGAAATATTGTCCTCTCGTGAGCAAAATTTCTTAAGTGATGCATATTCTAAGTTAGAAGATATTGTTCTTTTACTGATTTGTTATGTAATTTATTCGTATAATACAATATATACAACAACTCAAGTCTTATGGTAACATAACATGGACTAAATATGTATTTGAGGCTCACGCTAACTTAATTATCTTGAACGAAGGAAAAGATATTGATACAATCCCAGAACAATAAGAAAATTTGCAGGAGTAGAATCTTGATGTGAGAAAATCCTCTATTGATAAATAACTATCGACTTGTGGGAATACTAATTTGTAAAAAAAGGTCAGCACTCCACTAAACGAAGTATATGTTATGTAAAAATAAATAAATTAATAAAATGTAAGTAATGTAAAGAGATGTTGTAAAAAAAGTCAACGTGGAATGTTGTGGTACCTACAAAGATGAGAAAAATTTTATATGAGTCGGAAATTTTTTGATGAGTTATATGTATTTTATAAAAAATTAATATATAATACGTGATTGAATTTGAATGGCAGAATTTACACACCCCATCTATAGAAGAATAATCCGGATGACAGGTGAACATGTGTGCTGGAGTTGGATAGTTGGTAAGTTGAAAAGGGTGCAAAGTTCAAATCCAAGTTAAAATGAGTATAGGGGCCCCACTACATTTGACCTTTCTTTATTGATAGGACGAAGCACGTGCTTATCTGTCCAATTGCTCAGACAGTTGTCCCACCATATCAAAGAGGTGGGCAGATTCTGGAAAAATTATATATAATCCTCCTATGAATTCAAAATAGAATTGAATTTTTTTATAATTTAAAAATATATAAAATATCACTTGTATTTTTTAAAATTATACATAATCGCTCTTGTCGTTAAGTTAAAATTGACGACGTTAAATTTTCAATGAAATATCAGTTATACTCTTATTATTATGAACCATTAGATTTTTGATTTAAAAAATAAACAATTCAAATTGATTTCTAAATATAAAAAAAATAATATTACAAAAAAATTAGATATTAAATAGTATATTATACATTTTATATATATACAAATATAATCTCTCTCGCATACACATACAAATATAATATATATATATACACAAACATACACAATATATACATATAATATATATATCTTTCCATCTCACACACACATACAAATATAATACATATATATACACAAACACACATACACAATATATACATAAAATATACGAAAATCTACACACAAATACACGCACAATACACACAAACACATACACAATACACACACAAACACACAGATTCATACACAAACTCACGCACAGGACACACACGCACACACAACACACGGCAGCGCACACACACAATACACACAGCGAACACACACGGCGCACAGAGAACAGATCGGAGAAAAAAAACTCTCGCACACACATACAAATATAATATATATATATATATATACACAAACATACACAATATATACATATAATATATATATATATCATTCCATCTCACACACACATACAAATATAATACATATATATACACAAACACACATACACAATATATGCATAAAATATACGAAAATCTACACACAAATACACGCACAATACACACAAACACATGCACAATACACACACAAACACACACAGATTCATACACAAACTCACGCACAGGACACACACAACACACGGCAGCGCACACACACAATACACACAGCGAACACACACGGCGCACAGAGAACAGATCGGAGAAAAAAAACTCTCATTTTTCGAAGATCGAAAGGGGAAATTGAAGCTAAAGATGAGCTAAGTTCGAAGAGAAAAATCCTATATTTTGAAGATCGAAAGGGGAAATCGGAACTATATGGTGGTGGAGAAATTAAAGGAAAAAAGATTAATGAGTATTTTTAGGTGGTTTTAAGGTTTTTAATAGATTTTCTTTAATTAAATGCAAATTGTTCGAAATTTGATAAAATTGATCGATGGGTTTGATTCATCTCAACAAGACACATAAAGTGGTGTTTTTGGTTGTAACTCCGGTGATGGTGATTGGCGGCGGCGACGTGAAAGGGTGGTGGTGGGGAAGGAGGAAGGATGAAGAAGAAGGAGGGTCCAAATTGAAATTTTAATAAGTTAGAATAGTTTATTTGTAATTTTAGATAAATATATTTAAAATTATGAGAAATATGATATAAAGGTCAATATACTTGTATTTAATGGTGGAAAAGTTTTAATTTCGCAGATTAAGTGCGTGTGATGCACTTTTCGTTAACTTTGACGGAAGGGGGGTTTTGTGTAGGTTTTTCAAAAATACCAGGGTATATTTCCATATTTTTAAACCACGAGGGGGGTTTTAGTACTATTCGAAACCACAGGAGGGTTATATACAATTTTTCTGCAGATTTTTAAGAGATTAGATATGGTGTTTGTCCTCCACATTTTTGGATTTGTGGTTGCATTGGATAATCATGATCCCACATCATGGATGGAATGGCTGAAGAGGAAAAATTCTTATATGGACTTGATATATGGGCCTCGTTCATGTATTTTATGGTTCAAATTTAGCCATGTGTTATATATTTTTTATAAAAAATTTAATACATAATACGTGATTGAATCTGAACAGTATGGTGTAAACACTCGATGATCCATGAAAGAAAAATCCGTTGAAGAGATAAACCTTTTGGTCCTTGTCTTAATCTACCTAACTAAAATTTGGTAGGATGGGCTCACGCCATTAATTCCTAAAGCGGACCATGTAAGTGTTCTTTCTAGGCAGCAATAGGCCGGGCAAAATGGTTTTTACACTATGATTCCAATCCAATTCAATTTTGGATTGGGTTGGATTTGAGAAATATTTAAATGGGTCAAAATGAATTGGGTCAAATTGATTATGATTTCTAAATAATTTTCATCTAATTTTTTAATGATTTACTAATGGATTTTTAATGGTCCCTTAATGGTCCAACCCAAACTATGAAAAGAAATAAGGAATTATACTATTACCACAATTTTACCCATCAACAAACTCTTTCAAAGTTTTCCTCTCTTCTCTCTCTCTCTCTCTCTCTACAGCTCTCTCTCTCTCTCTCTCTCTCCCCTCTATCTCTCTCAAAGTTTTTCTTGTTTTATTTTTATCATCAATTTAGCATTTTTTTTTTTGCTTGAACATCAATGGAATTAATATTATGGATCGAAAAGAAAAAAAAATAGAGATTGTGTCTAGAAATTAATAAAAATTAAGATTTATTATCAATAAATTTTATTAACTAGGTTATTAATTTATAGCAAAAACGAAATTTGCGGAGAATTTATGAGGCTAGAATAACAAAAGCGTGAAAGGAAAAAAAAAAAAAAAAGAACTTCTTGGGTCAAATTGCCATTTACTTCACATGGCATTTGAAAAAAAAACACATAAATTTAGCCATTGTCTCTACAAGCTTGATTTTTTGCTTTGTTTTTCTGAACTGAAAAAATGATTCAAGCACTTGTTTGTATCAAATTAATATGAAATCAGATTAATAATCATATATCCAGTGAAATTTAAACTTAAGAAATTTATATTTATAAAATGGTTATCTTAAAATCTTGAATTTTTTTTTTTATTTTTTGTGGAATCAACTTTCCTCTTTGGTTGTGTAATTATTTCTTATTTTTATTCGACTTTATTTTCTAGACTTATAATTCATTGTCATGGGATGAAAGTTTATGTAAAATGCAATATTGAACATTGATTTTGTCAAATTTTATTTTATTTTTTTAAGTTTTAATTTGTATGAGTAAAAAAAAATATTTTTTCTGGTAAATCCGTTTTGACCCGCTCCAACCCGTTTACAACCCCTCAAACCCGTTTATCACCCGACCCATTTTCAACCCATTATCAAAAATCTATTATAAACCCAATCCATTTACAACCGACCCAACCAAACCCGACCCGCTCATTTACTACCCTAGGCAGCAGTAATCAATAAGTCATTTCTCTTGAAATATTTCATTGAGGCATTTGTAATTGGACCATGTCGGCAATGATCCAATCCAACGGATTGGGTTTGGATGGCATCAAATACTGATTAAGTAAAATTACATATCATTTCATATTATTTATATGATGTGTTTGAATATATAGAAAAATTACAAAAATATAAAATACAATTCTTTTATATTGATACCTTAATGCATAATTGATATCTCAACCACACCAAAAACAAAAAAGAACAAACAAAAATTTGATAATTTTATTAAAATATTATTTCTTATGTACTCTCTTTTTGGAGAAAGAAATAAGAACTATATTAAATAGATAAATATCTTCAAAATGGTTTCCCAACCGTCTGAAAAGCAAATTCAAAAATAATTCGACCGTTACCTCCAAAACCCGCTAACCAAAAACTATGCGGAAGTAGCCGTTGCATTTCCATTTGCCCCTGCAGTCAAAAACCCTAAATTCATACTACCGCAAACAAACATCAAATATATTCTACCATCAATCAGAAATTGGAAGCCCTAGATTTTCTTGTTTTCTTCACCGACCTCATCTGAATTTTCAGTTAAAGCCCCTTTTGCCCTAGTTTTCAGTTACTCCTCTCGATTTGGTGCTAGATTACAAGATTCAAAGACAAATTTCATGGCTTCAAAAGCTGCCACAAAAGACATAATCACTCTGCGAGGATCAGCTGCCATTGTTAGTGAATTCTTTGGTACGCCCTATTTTCTTTTTTTATGAAAAGAGCTTGATTTTTCATCTGATTTTTCGTTCTCTTTTATTGGGTTTTTCGAAGAATCTTGAGTAATTTGTGTATTTTATGGAATTTCCCTTTCAGGTTACGCTGCAAATAGGTAAGGACCCGTGATTTCATCGCCCCTCTCCCTCTCGCTTTGAATTTTGTGTAATTTTTGTTCAATGGGAGATTGAATTTTATGTGGAAAAAAAAATTGACAGTATATTGTACAATCGTGGAGTTTATCCGGAAGAGAGTTTTGCAAGAGTCAAGAAATATGGGCTTCCAATGTTGCTCAGTCAAGATGAAGGGGTCAAAACCTTCATTGCAAATTTAACTTCTCAGCTTTCTGGTAATTTTTTTCAGTTCCTCTCATATATAATTCCATTTTTCAATTACATAATATGTATATTGCAAAGTTGGAAAATTGTAACTTTGTTAAATGAATCCCTTTATCAATGATTTTTGTGAAGAATGGCTGGAAGCTGGGAAGCTACAGAGGGTAGTGCTGGTGATCATGAGCAAAGCAACTGGTGAGGTCTTGGAGAGGTGGAATTTCAGTATCGAGACGGACAGTGAAGTAGTAGAGAAGGGGTGATGTGGTCTTTTCGTATGCGAGATTAGAACCGGTTCTTAGGATTGTAAAGTTCTTGTTTAGTTTATTTTAGCATGTTTCTTGAAATGTAACTTTTGATGTTCAGAGTTTCAAGAGAGAAGAGTGATAAAGAAATTATGAGGGAAATTCAGGCAATAATGAGGCAGATAGCATCCAGCATTACATACTTGCCATGCCTTGATGAACCATGTAAGAGTCTTGAAATCAATTAAACTATTGTATATCCACCGGGATTTTGTGGATTTATGTTTTCTCTTGATTTTGATTCTATCTGTGTTTGTCTTAGGCATATTTGACGTTTTAGCTTACACTGACAAAGACTGTGTAGCCCCTTTTACCTGGATCGAGAGTGACCCTAAGCTGATTGCTAACCCACAGATGGTGAAATTGCTTTCTTTCGATACAAAGGTATGTAAATCTTGAATTCGTTTCACTTGGGCAAAGGTATGTAGCAAGCTTTTCTTGTTTAATCTGATTTGGGACGATTCTATGCGTGTTTGCAGATTCACAAGGTTGATACTCTGGTATCCTACAAGAATGATGAGTGGGATGAGCCATAAAGCTTGCAACTTCTGTGTGGCCTCTCACCCATTTTGTGTGTGTGTGTGTGTGCGCGCTTGTATTTTGGGGGGGGGGCCTAGCAGAATCAATCATTTTGATTCACACAGTGTACACCTGAACTTTGGTGGATATTGTGAATCATTGATTCACATTGTGTACTCTTGCTGTGTGATTCGTATCGGCGGATATTTTTGCAATTGCAAATATTTGATTATATTTTTCTCCGTATCAAATGGCGGATTGGATCCCCTACCCCATCCCTTGTCCCACACTATGTGCAACACGTGTAAATCTTGAAAATTTACAAATGGCAGAATATTTAATCTCATTAATTGTATTTTTCCCGCTGTCAAAATATATAGTCCCCTACCCCATTTCCTGCCCCACACTTTAAATGTGCGACACATGTAAATCTTTAAGATTTACTTATCAAATTAGATAACGGAAAAAATACAATTAACGGGACTAAATATTCTGCCGTTGAGTAAATTTTCAAGATTTATACGTGTCATACATCTAAAATATGGGGCAGGGGATGGGACACTATTAGGGGAAAGATTTACTTGTCAGATTAGGTAACGAAAAAAATACAATTAACAGAATTAAATATTCTGTCGTTAAGAATCTTCAAGATTTATATGCGTCACATATCTAAAATGTGGGGCAGGGATGGGACATTATTATGGGGTAAGGGGATCCGGTCCGCTATTAGATGTATTTATCAAATTAGATGACGGAAAAAAATACAATTAACAAAACTAAATATTCTGTTGTTAAGTAAATCTTCAAAATTTATACGTGTTGTACATCTAAAATATGGCTCAAGGGTACCGGGTCCCGCGAGAATTTTTTGGACCCAGTAACCATCCTAGACCCGCATTGGACCCGAACCCGACGGGTTGGACCCATTGAACCCGCCGGGTTCCTAAACCCGTTCCAACACGCCCCGTGAACCACCCTCCCCCCCCCACCCACCCCAAATAATTCAAATTTTTATTTTTTTAACAAATTTCTTTAAAGCAACAATTATAAATTGTACAAAAAAAATAATTACCTTTTTCATTTTAGAATAGAATGATAAAAAATATATAAAATTATATTATTTTGATAAAAAGTTCTATTTGGTGGAAAGAGACAATTCAAATACATGAAACAAATATAATGACTCACGACGGAAAATAAAAAAAAAGAACAAATTGACCAAACAAAACCAAATTCACGAAAAAAATATAGAGATTGATGGTAAGAAATAATATTTAAATTACGTTATTCGGTAATTTGCAGTTTGAATCTTAAGAGAAAAAAGCATAATGCACTCTCAAATATAAAAAATATCCTATTTTTTTAATTTTATTTCTTTTATATATTATAAATATTATACATATATACGGGTCGAGTTAAGTGAACCCGAACGAATCCAAAATTTTGGACCCGTAGCTGGCCCCAAGACCCATTGCCATCCATGCTATTATGGGTAGAGAATCCAGTCCACTATTTGATGCAGATGTTGTGTAGTTAAAGACAATGTTCTACATTAAAAGCATTTTGAATACATTGGGGTCCATACTCTTATTGTTAACTATTAGGGTTATTTGTAGCAAACCCCCCAATCTATGGGACATTTAGCATTTTATCCCCCAACCTTTGCAACATAGCAGAACTACTCCCTTACCACTTTTAAAATTGCAAAATCACCATCTAAACCCACATTTGGGAGGTCATTTTTTAACATTCATAATTTCTTTATAAAGAAATACATGAAATCAAAAGAAAATATAAAAAGTAGAAGAGAAGGAAGAAGAGAGATGCAAAACCATTGTAAAATTTCGAAAATCTCCGCACGAGAATTGAACAAAAAGCCCTAATCCAAGTTGTTTCCCAAGAGCTTTCGGCCAAGTTAGCCATCTAGAAACCATTTGCAAAAACTTACAATTCTATGAAACTACGGACTACTTTTTTGTTCTTTTGTAGAAAAAGAGTAGGAAAAATATAATGAGATTGAAAGCCAGATTATACATTTGAAGTATCTATAGCAAAAGATTTTATTTGGGTTTCTATTGTAATTTCTTGTGTTGTTGAGCATAAGCTTCTTCATCATCACATATAAGCCTCTGCTCTTCGAGGGTCTTTTGAAAGTAGAGTAGTTGAAAGGGGCCTTTATGTATTGGCATTGAGGCAAAGTGGTTAAGGAAAAACAGGGCATGAATAAACTTTTGGAGTTTAGGATTTTGAGTGTATCTTCTGGTGAATACTTAAATAAACTTCCAATTTTATGCTCTTGGTTTTTCTCCTAGCTTAAGAACGATTCCTTTTTTTTTTTTTTAATAATTTCCTTGCTCTAAAATGTGAAGAGATATAAGAATGCCCTCCAACTTGTACATGCTGAAAGCAAATGTGCGTTAGGAATCGGAATATTCTCAATTTTTTTGCCAGAAATCACTAAATGTGGTATAGGTGCTAATTTGACAAAGGTTATGTACTAAATCCGAGCACACGCAATGAGTAGGGGGGTAAATGCAAACCCCCAAAATGTTGGGGGTTTAGCCGCAATAAACCCTAAATATTGTCCCTTAACCAATTGAAACTAAAAAGAAGATGATCTTCCATGATCCATGACTGAGTAGTCTTCGGGTTGTTATCACTAATGGTTTAGTTTAATATTAGAATCATTTTAGTCTATAAAGTTTATATTATCACATTTTATCCCTTTCGATGAATTTTTTAACTAAAATTTATCGAAAAACACTCACTTAAAGGGCATTTTTTTTCACTTTTTTGTTCATATTATTTCAAAAAATTAAGTTGGTTTGTGAAAGACCATGCAGAATACCCTTCATATAAGGATTTTTTTATTTTTTTTTGGGGTAAATTTGGCTAAGAAATCCATCAGAATTAGTTAAAAGTATTACTTATTTAACACACAAAGAATCCAAACCTCAAGGACTAAGGTGACGATAAGTGACACTAATTCTATTTCTTTTGATGCGGAATAGGTAATTCCTAAATGAAGTTGATAAAAAATAATGACCTCGCACATACATAATTAAATCTGATCCCAACAAACTATGGAAAGAAACTACTTTACAGCAGATCGCAAAACTTAGGCAATTCAAAGACAAAGCAAACTAATTTACAGCAGAAACTACGTAGCAATGAAAAAAAATATATATCATATATACATCCACAAGATTCAAGGGTGCATTTTGTACAAAAGAAAAAGCTCCGCATTTTCTTACACACTTAAACACAGCATCCCACTACAAAACATACGACACTTGGGCAGTATCATGCTGAATATGGAATTTTTGGCAACTGATAGGATTAGAATAGTTTCCTCTCAATTGACACCGCGATAAATAGCTCCGGGACAGAGCTCATCCATATAATCGATATTCCTATACCCGTTGTACTCTCTCAAACAAGTCCAGCCACGCCGGGAAAGGAAGTCACGAAAATCATCTTCCGTGTAAAAGGTTTTATCCTCCGTGTGTACGGGCAAGTGCTCTGACTCCTCGTATAAACAAACTTTTATTGTCAGGCCTGCGATCAAGGATTGTCGATTTCAGGATTTATTAAGATATAAATGATGGCATGATTAAACTTTGTGTAATGACTGACAGGGGAGGTGTGTGTAATTTTAAAACCAAGAGGGGGAGATTTGGTGCGACACATAGTTACAGGGGAGGGCGCTGTAATTATTTCTAACTAAAACCAAATTTACAGTTACATTGCATATAACTCGTACCTTCATCAACATGAAGCGTGTAGTTTCCCAGAGGCATGTCTCTATCGAGTGTTCTAACAACATTATCTTCATCTTCCAACCAAAACGCGCGCTTTGTCCTTAACCGGAAAGCAGATTTAATAGCTTCTTTGATAGCATCAGCTGTGCCATCGATACCTATCCTCTTTGTGTAGTCCCCCAATTTTACCGTTATCACCCTTCCGTCATATGTGTTTGCATGGTCACCTGATAAAAAGGAGGTAAAAGAAAGTAAAAAATGCAAATAAGCAAAGTCTAAATTGAAAATTAGCATTGTTTTAAAAAAAACTTGTGATTAAAATTAACCATTTCCCGAAGTCTCCCTCCAATTCCAAGGAGAAACTCCACTTGCCCCAACAGCATCAGCTGCAGTGATGGCAAGAGGATGCCCCTCTTGATCCAAACGTCTTTCTAAATTGAGCGCTGATCTGCCATTAGCTGCACGCCAAGGATTTATCAAAATATATCCCATTATTATAGTACAAAGGAAGTTCAAATTCATTCAGAAAAAGTTGATGGAATAAACAAAAGGTAAAACATTTGCAATAGAACATGCAAGAAAGAAGTTGTTTATAAGAGCACCGAGTATGTTCAATACATCTTGTGCATTTCGGAGTGGAAATTTGACAATCACCAAAAAAATAAAAAAATAAAAAAAAACAAAAATAATACATATGTATAACAAAATAGATATTTACGTGGCTATATCTAGAAGATGAAAATGCGAGCGCATTATATGATGGTATACTTGCATGAACCGATGGTTTCACTGGTGTTCACGGACACAGAAGCAAGGGAATGAATTTGTAACACAAACTGGACCGATAAGGACAATTTCCGATCTTGATCAAAATTCAAGATCATGATATTGTAGCAACTAAATGTAACAAATGAAGAACAAGTATTAGATGCTTAAGTTCTTCAGAGGGTACTGCATACAGCACTGCTGGACAGGATCATGAAATTATAGTTGTCTCTCTTGAGATACAGCATATGAAGATTACTACCATTATTAATGTACTTTCAGGTCGACAATTCAGGAAAAACTAAACATCAAAGAGGGATATGTAAACTCAAGAACAATGAGCTGGACAATGGATACTTCATAAAGTAACGAATACAGTTGAGAATGTATTATAGTAAGGCAGCACAATCAAAATCTTAGCGAACTACACAAGCATAATCAAAAAACTAACTTGTGCAACAAAAAGTACAGGAAGAACACAATAATTATAATATAATTAAGCATGCAGAACTTCACTGATTAAACCATTTAAATTTTAATTACTTCCGCAGCTGAAATTCAATAGTTATACAGTCCAATACACAAACAGCTGATGCTAGGACTAACAGACGACAATTTTAATAAGAGCAAGTTATCAAATCCAAAAGCATGTAAGAACCGTATGGCTCATAAACATACCTTCCACAGGTCCAAAAGTAAGACTGGTGTCATCAATACCTGCAGAGATCATATAGAATGCAGAAGTTAGAACAATGTGCAAAATATGGAAACACTTAACGTATGATAATTAACTTCATTGTAATGGAAAAAATTGAAGAATAGGAAGAAATAAGGAGCATGGTTCCAATAATTTGACAAGATTAGGAGATGGTGTATCTCTAAGATATATGAATAAGGAGACTAAGTAACTGACTAATTTCCATCATTTGTCAGTAGGTGTTAAAACACTTAAGAAAAATAATAAAAAACACACACATGATTTCCATGATTCCCGGGAAAATAAAACTGCACATTTTATAAAAGAACTGCAATGAAGACACCAAGACACCAGACGGTACGCAAGATTGTTCACATAACAGAACAAAACCCCCAACAAAGCAAATCCGGCAAAGTTCCCGTTCACTCAACATAATAAACAATTGCAAGCTGCGCCCATCATGAGAAATCGTATACACCTTCAAATCAAGAAGATATTAGATCAAATAGCCCCAAGATCCATCAAAACCACTTCCATGATCGCATTTTCCAGATTTTTTCAACAGAAACCGTACTAATAAACACCAGGGGAAATGGAAAAGTCCTATACTTCATCAACAAAACTGCTTAAAGGAATCAACTTTCAATAGCACAAGAACCGAAATAGGCCAACCCAAAAATAAACAAATCCCACGTTCACGCACAAGAAAAAACCAGTAACTAAGAAGAAAAAAATGTCCAAAAACCAAGAAAATTAGAAAAATGAAAAAAAAAAAAACCTTTATCAGCAAATTGCATAAAGGAATCAACTTTAGCACCCCCACCACCACCATTATTAGAAGCAGCAGAGTTCTTCCAACCAGGCCCATTTTTACTCCTCTCCCTCAAAATCTCCTCGATGTCCTTGTAATAATTCATCTTAGCAGAGCCATTCCCATTTCCATCCTGATTATTCTGCTTAGCTTTCTTGTACTCCTTCAACAAATTCCTCCACTTATCAGTGCACATTGTCGGGGATCGATCGAACCCCTTTTCCCTCATTTTCGTAGATATGTTGTCCCACAAATGCTTGTTAGACTTGGAAGTGTTGAACAGCAAATCTATCTCCTTGCGCAGAGATATGAGGGCCCGGGTCTCTTCTTGAACCCATGTCTCGGCCCGTTTCTTCGGGCCAGAAGAAGATGGTGGGTTGGATGAATTGTGGTTCGCGGCGGCGGTGGTGGTGGTGTTGGGTTCATCTCCTCCGCCGCCGCCGCCGCCGGGAAGGAGGTGTTGGGGTTGAGGGGGGAGTTGGATGATCATGTTGTTTGGGTTGGGTGTTTGAGCTTCTTGCTTGCTGCTGTAGAAATCTATGGCGGATTGTTCTTGATGTTGGGGTTTTTCAGACATGTACATGATGGCTTTAATCTTTTTCTTTTTTTATTATTTTTTAATTTTGTTGCTTGTTTAATTTTTTAGGGGGTTTGAGTTGGTTTGGGGGTTAGGGATTTTTCAGGGGTTTTCAGAACTGTTTGGTTGTCAGGCTAAGATGGTGCTTTTTTAATTTATTTTTTATTTAATTTTCCTTTGAAAAATACATTCATTGGATATTTTGAGGGCAAAAGCCCAACAAGAGTACGCATAAAAATATAAAAACTAAAAAGAAAGAACCACTTATCGTACGAAGTAGGATAAGGGTTGAACCCGAAATCAACGGATAGAACCGATTCAAGAGCAAATCCAAGTCCAAAGGATGAGGCTGAAAGTTATAGAAGAAAGGCAGGACAATCTAATGAGACAAGTAGAGTAATATATATACATATAGAACAACTATATATATAATAGTTGTATATCGAAAGCTAGCTAGAAAACTAAGCAAAGGAATCGCGCAAACAGCAGAGCAGAAAGCAAGAGCGCACCGCAGCGCGCAAGCAAGGCAGTGTTTGATTCATTATTTTTTGTGATATTTCAATATCCTCAATTGTCTATATTGTATATTGACTAAAAATTCCTTCAACTTTTTTTTTTAGTATCTTTAATTCTAAACTTTTTAAAATGCCTTGCTAAAATAATTATAAGTATAAAATCTTTAGTTATTATTCATTCTTTCATCGCTTTGACGTGCTTTTAATTTTCATTTTCGATTGTCCTTCCTCTTCTTTCTCTCTCACATCATTTTTTTCTAGAATTTTTTTTACTTTTATTTTCTACTTGTGTTTTTAATCATAAAATTTAATCTTACTTTAATTTTTTTTACACTTATCATAAATTTAATCAATATATTAAACATAACTGCAAAGGTAGTATAAATAATGCAAATAATTAATATATATATATATATATAAGCATGATTATATTGATTCAATAAAAACTTAATTTAATTATTTCATTATATTACATTTCATTTTTATTTTGCACACATATCGAATATACCCAATAGATTAATACTTGTAAAATTATTTAATTTGTTATTATTTGCATCTCAATTCTTGGCTCGAAATACAGCTTGAATTTTAAATGTTCAATTGGGGTAATGCTAGAGAATTTTAATTAAAATTTTTTGAATTATGAAATTTTTACAAAATGCTTAATTGTGGACCCTAAGTACAATTGTAATTCAACATTTTATAGGTGAAATTCCAAATCAAACATTTCTCACCATCTTGAAGAGCAAATGCCAAAAATGATCCTTTATTTTTACCCCCTTTTGTGTGGAATTGTTTTAATTCGTACTCTAATCTTCATGTTACACCCCTTCAAGCTAAACTTGTACTCAAGTATATAATTTTCTTATCCTCAATATTGCCACGCCCGGACCCATGAGCCCGTTAGACGCTAGAATTGGCCAATTAGACTGGAGAGTTACATCCGAACTCACCGAATAGATCTTTAAATTGGGCTATCAATAACTTATCCAAAAAAAATAATTAATGAATGCGAATGAGTTCTTAGATCAAACTTATTAAGTGTTCTATTTTTTCTTAATTTTTCGATGTGGATGTGGTATTACAAATATTCCACTAAAAGAACAACATACAATGAATTTTAGTTTGAAGACTATAAAGTTCCGCCTAACACATAAAATATTGAAATGATTTCAAACCAAAAGTATGGGGTATTAAATTAGTTTTATCAATATTTTTAGGGATAATTACATCTACTATTCCTCGAAGATTGAAAACTACAATTGGTCCCCCAAAAATTTTTAATATTACAACCACATTCCCTAAGGAATTTGAAAATTACCAAAACCCCCCTCGTCAGCCGGTTCCCGGTCATTTTTTAAAAAAGTTCCGGTTTTACCCCTACTTTATTAATTATTAAAATTAAATTAAAAAAAACTAAAAATATGTTAAGGAATAATTACATCTACTACCCCTCAAAAGATTGAAAACTACAATTGGTCCCCAAAAAAATTTCAATATTACAACCACATTCCCTAAGGAATTTAAAAATTACCAAAACCTCCCTAGTCAGCCGGGGGTTTAATTTGATATCTCACTTTCCTAAAATAGATGAAATTTATGCTAGCAAATACACGGCAAGTAAAATAAGATTCCATAACAAAAAAAAAAGTAAAATTATTAAGATTCAAAGATATAAGTTTATAAACAATGCCGTCATGCTCAATTTCACCATGTGCGAGGTTTGTTGGAATTGAGCTTCTTGGTGCAATATTTGTGGGCATTGAACTTGTTCTTTATTGCTCAAATTGCCTATTTCGACCTTGCATGTATTCATTCTCTTCTTTGATTGAGTAAGGAAGACACCAATGTGAGAACCCGTTTATTGAGCACCAACAAAACAATTGTTGGCATTTCTTGTCGTCTCCACAACCTTGATAGTTGTTTTTCTACCACAATTTGATTGCTTGTAATTTTTTTTCCTATACTTTAAACCTAAAACACTAGAGGAACCACTAGAAGAAGCCATTTCACATATGTAGTAAAGATATGGTGAAAAAATGCAATCTAGCAACACATATATAAAGAGAAGTGAGCAACAGTCAAAATGAAGAAAGAGCAACAACTATTTTCAAATGCCAATGGCTAGTCTTTCTAAGTCCAGAAAATTTGAACCAAAAATTACAATTACCCCCCTCATTAAAATTAATTTTACAAAAACACCATATATATATATATAATTTAATTACAAAGGGTAAATTTGGATTTTCATTCATGTTTTGGCTGACGTCATCCAAAAATGACCGGGAACCGGTTGATGAGGGGGGTTTTGGTAATTTTCAAATTCCTTAGGGAATGTGGTTGTAATATTAAAAATTTTTGGGGATCAACTGTAATTTCCAATCTTTCGAGAGGTAGTAGATATAATTATCCCATATTTTTATATTCTTCAAATAAACATATAAATTAACATCGCTAACGGTTCTCAAAAATTTAAAATTGAAGTCACTTTAATCCCTCAAATTTAAATCATCATGTATTAGGTCTTAATGTTATAAATTAACAACAGTCGAATCCTCTCAATGAATTATCAGACTAGATTTATTATCATAAGGATTAAACTTTATTTATTTATAACATATATAATTAAAAATGTTATGATTTAGATTTTAAAAACTAATGCAATTCCAACTTTAAATTTTAGTCGCCACTAAATATTTTTAGTTGTTTCCGTATTTAGGGTACAAATAGAAGAAAAATTAAAGTCCACGAAATTAAGTGAATGATAGTGAGCCTGAAGGGAAATTATTTTCCTCCCTCTCTCTAAAATACTCTCTCTTCACCATTAGCCACACCTCCCTCCCCGCTCCGCCCAGAACCTCTGAACCTACTGTGAAAGCTAACTCTCAGGTGCAATTTTTATCCGTTTTCTGCTGGGCTCCTTCAATTCTACGGGCTCATTCTTTATCTTTCCGAAGTTGGGTATTCATCTCTAAGGTACATTTATGCAAACACCTTCTGCTCGCTATTTAAAGTCTTTGGGTTTAAACATCTTATCTTTATAATTGATCCAATTCGAGCATATTTTTGTTGCCTATTTATGAAGCTAATTTTCTATTTTGGCTTGTGGGAATTGCTTGGATGCAATTATCCTGTTTAAAGATTGTTTCTTTCCTGCAAATATTTGGAAAGATAATGTTTTGGGCTAGGGATAAAGAATTATTGGCTGTTAATCTTTTCTGCCTGAGTTTCTACAATTGATAGTTTCTGAATCAAGATGCTCACAATGTCCTTAAATTTTTTTGTTTTTCCCAACGACTCCTGATGATTTAATTAATGATTTTACCAGGGCACAAGCTGAACTCAAAAGTTTTTCACATAATTTTCGCATATTTTTTGTATCAAAATGGAACTCTATTCACTCAAATAGTTTGCTGAGTTTGTTGATATTTTTTCTTTATCTTTATTTTGTTACTTTTGAGCTGATGGATATTGTACCCTTGTTGATTTGGAATGACTGACAAAAATCTTATCTTTTCTGAATTCTAGCATCATAAATATAAGCAATTTTACTATGAATCTTTACTTTGCATGCATGACTTTAGGCTCCAATAATGGTGAATTACTGTTCCTTATTAGTATGATCAGAATTGGAGGTTTCGACATTGTGAAACTAACCATTTTCAATCGGACAATTGGTCCTTTTATGCTTAAAAGAAAATGATACAAATGGGGACGTTTTTTATATCCTGCCTGCCTTTTGTTTGAAGGTCATGACTATGAATCCCTATTACATTAAAAAATGATACAAATAGGGAAGTTTTTATATTTATAGCCTGCCTTCGGTGTAGTATTCAGCCTATTTCTATCAAGGTCATGCCTTTTAATCCACTATAGCTTATAAACTAGTATTAGTGGCCATGTATTTCTTTTGTTCATTTTGCAGCGTTCTCTATCTAAATATCATTGCGATATTGAAGTTGCCTAGCTTGTTCATACGTTTTTTTTTTTTTTTTCTAGGGCATCCCAATACAATAGCTTCTTGTGGCTGGTAGCTAGTAGCTGAGCTATGACCAATGTTGCTAAATTCAGTGGCATTCATAAAGCAGTGCTCCCACTTCCTCGAAGAAGCAAGTTTAGAATAGTATTTATAAGAAACTTTTCAACATGTGCTTCCCCATTTATCTCTTCATCCGCACCGTTCATTCATCTCGCATCTTCTTTTGTGTTAAATGCCCAACTCACACAATCCGATGCTCCCCAACGTTCTGATGAATGGTTTGCTCTCCGCAAGGACAAGCTAACAACCAGCACCTTCAGCACAGCTCTAGGATTCTGGAAAGGGACCCGCCGGTATGAACTATGGCACGAGAAAGTATACGCTTCAGATGTACAATTACCAGACGGGTCCAAAAGGAACGCCATGGAATGGGGAGTTCTTAACGAGGCTGCTGCCATAGAGAGATACAAAAGCATCACGGGTCGTGATGTGAGTTCATTAGGGTTTGCAACTCACTCAGAGGAAAGATTTGATTGGATTGGAGCTTCCCCCGATGGGCTTCTTGGATGCTTTCCTGAAGGTGGAATTCTTGAAGTAAAATGCCCTTTTAATAAGGGTAAGCCGGAGTTGATGTTGCCATGGTCAAATATGCCATTTTATTACATGCCTCAAGTGCAAGGTCAAATGGAGGTGATGAATAGAGATTGGGTGGATTTGTATTGCTGGACCCCAAATGGAAGTACTATATTTCGCGTCCGTAGAGAGCGTAGTTATTGGGAATTGATACACAGGATTTTGCAAGAGTTTTGGTGGGAGAATGTTGTTCCAGCAAGAGAAGCAGTTCTCCTGGGGAGAGAAGAAGAAGCCAAATCATTCAAACCAACATCAACACACAAACTAACAGGGCTTGTGATAGTTAAAAGCATGAAATTGGCAACGGAGGCTAAGTTGCTGTGCAGGGAGATTGCTGGACATGTTGAGTTCTGTCGGTAATAGGCCAAGAAAATCAATCCCTTTTGGATATCATTCTGTGGTTTCAATGATTTATCCATCGATACATTATCATGTTGAAACGACTGTTGTTTCTATATATTAAAGGGAATTATTCTTGCATCTTTTCTTGTGATTCTATTCTTGTGTTGAAATAAGGAGATTGTTGAGGGCAGAATGGTTTCTCTGGTGATCGTATTGCCTGCCAAGAATGTTTATTAATGGTCTCGAATCCACCAAAAATAATTCCCACTCCTCTAAATACAAAATGAACTTGTAGATAGGGTAAAAATAATTCCTACTCCTCTAAATACAAAATGAACTTATAGATAGGGTGAGGGGGGTTGATTTCACAGGATATAACTTATTGATGAATTTCTAAGATAATCAAGCGTGCAAAACAAAGTAAAAAGATGGGGTTTTGAATAAAAAGTCAATAAAATAAAATAAAAGCAAGAAATAGATTAAAAACAAACCTATATGAATTAAAACTCAGTGAAGGGTAATTCTTCACACAATGTTCTCATGGATTGATCATTGATTGAAAAATAGATTTTAACTTATACAATAAATTGGTTATAGCCTTCAGAGAACTCGTCCAATTTAATCTTTCCTTAATAATAGTTTAAACACGTGAACGCGATGAATAATTCCTAATTAACGAATAACCCTAGTCAAACGATATGATTTAACCTGTTAACAATGTTAAAAACTAAAAAGACCCAATCTTAACCAACAAACCTACGAATGTGGTCGTTCGAAACTAGATTGTGTATTTTCCGTAAGATAACAAATTAGACCACTTTTCATTTGTGTTGGTTTAATAAAAAAATTACAGATTTAATTTTATTAACTGGATATATGTTATTCTATCAATTGAACAATAGGTCTAAATTGCACAAATAATAAAATAGTATTAAGGGATGGGGTTTTCGCAAGAAGCACAGAAAAATACATAAATACTGCATAAAAATAAAAGATAAATAAATCAATTAGATCTCACAATCCTTGAATAAAACGTTGGCTCAAATTACTCACTGACTGAAGAAAGAAGTTTAGCCACGAATGACCATAATAACAACTTCAAATAAAATATAAAAATTGAAAGTTTTAAAGAGAAAAACTAAAAAAAACTACATTTTAAGATGTCCAGACAATGATATACAATCGTGTATATATAGGGTTCTAAACCTTAATCAAATTCCTAACAGGTCTAGGATAATTCTTTGGAAATCCCAAGACTTTCTAAGCAAGAAGAGAGTTTGTTTCTATATTGAACTCTTGCCGAAACGAGACTTTGTTCTTCTATTCCCGCATAGGAAATTCAGCCCATAAAGCGTGATCACGCCTTGTGCGACAAGCTTGATTATTTCCATATTTAGCCATCCGACTTCCTTGTATGACAATCCACTGCACTTTTTACCATCCTTCAGGCCTTTATGGGCTCCTTTTCACAAATTTTCACCTACAACAAATAAGAAATAAATTTCGTGAAATTTAACATATTTAAAATCCAAATTTAATCAAAACAAATGAAATTTTGGCCTCAAACTTGGTAAAAATAACACGTTATCATTTTTTTTGCAAAGTAATTACTTCAATAAAACTCTGAATTTAGACTTCACTTATGCATCCAATGATTGAAATTATGTGTCATATTTCATTTAAGTATTCTTTTTTCAAATAAACTAGGCATGTGATAAAATTTGAACCATTTAATGCATAAACAAAACCCAAAACCCGCATAAACCTAAATGCATCTTCTCTATCCATGTGATATCTTTTTTTTTTTATGGACCTTATAGCTACTTTAAAACAATAGAATGAGGGTAATTCCTCGCTCAATCTAATTAGAGTCTCGAACAATCATTGGAAAAGAGCTTCATTTACACGAGAGAGAGAGAGAGAGAGAGAGAGAGAGAGAGAGGAAATGAAAGATCTTCTTCATGAATCCTGTCTGGGCAATTTGAGGAGGTTCAAAAGGAAAAGAACTTGAAAGATCGGGGCAGAACATAAAAGGAAGAGAGGAACAGTTAGTAAAAACGGATACATACAACTCTACGAGCAACGAAAGCAAGTGGGGCAAGAAAATGCTCAACTCCAAGAAATCAAAGAATAACCCACACAAGGGTTAGATTTCATGAGATGGGCTGTCCTCAAATTTGTTTATATTCATCATGAATCCTTTTCTAGCTCGATTGCATCCGTATGTATTGCTTAATGTATAATGAGATTTTCTTGTTTGTTCTTCATGTTGTGTGTGATTTTAACACAGTACACATACAGCATTTAGATTTAACCAAGAACCTAGAATATAGCACGGCTACATTTGACAAACGAGACAAAGAATGATGGGAAGCTCTTATTCATAACAAAGTAATACCCGAAGATAAATCCATGTCTCAAGTCTCATATATGACAGGAGAGGTCAACAACATAATCAAGGAATTCATATTCACTTTACAGTTGAAAAGCTGAAAGGAAAGCACAATATATACCAAGAGACTCCCATGAAGAGCGACTGAATTCGAATAAACAGAACCAAAGTCAAGAATGAAATGTCATGGTCTCTGAAACAGTCATTGCATAAGCACAGGCTTCCTGAGTTATTTTCTTTTTTATGATTTTTTTCCCCCTTTTTTTCCTTAACGACTTGGTTTCTTTGTCCCTACATAACATACGGGCTCAGCAAACATCAGACAAAACGGTTTATCTGAAAGCCCCAGCAGGACAAAGAGCTGGAAGCTTCTCCCCAGAACCATCATCCTTTCGAGATTTAGACCCTGCCAAAGAATACTCAAGTGATAACTTAGCCCGTGTAAAGCTCAATGGGGTCGACCTTCTCATACTGCATGTGCTGACCCTTGAGCGCCTTCTTAAAACAATCCGAACATAGCAATTCCAGACAGAACATTTCTTCGAATTCGGTGTCGTTCATACACCGGCCGCACTGGGCACACCTCGGTATGCAGAGAGTACACGCCCTGCAGACTTGAACAGACTTATCTTTGACCTTGCAACCCTCAAACGGGCAATCGTATACCAGCTTGATTTTCTCACATCGTGGACACATTTCAATATCTATCGGCCGTTCATCATCATATGGAAGGTAAAGGTTCTCTGCATGGTAGAAATGTGGCTTAAGATGACTTTCAGTCTTGTTGTTACCAACACCCAATAATAGCTTCAACTCTTCAAACTGTTCATGATTCACGCCAAAGAGCCCAGCGATTCTCAGATGCTTTATACCTCCAATGTCTTTGCTAGAGTTATATGCCCTGATACTATTCACTATGCATTCGATACTAATCTTTGTACATCCAGGAACAGACAGCTGCAAAACAATCCCATAATTAAACAGTTGAAAGTATCATAATCAAGGGTATAAGTCGCATAATAAGTAAAAAACCAAAATTATTGATTTGAACCACAACAGCAGTTGACTAAACATTCACTAACGAAAAATATGTGACTAGTGTTAGGTGGCAACTCCAGACACTAGCAAATACTGAATTTCATCACAACCATAGACAGGGAGCAATGTACAACTTTGAACAGTAACAAACAAGAAACCCTATCCAGTTGCCTAATATTGTCAAAGGATGTAGCCTATATAAACCGTGAAAAGAGTTTTTGCTAGAAAATAGAGAAGCATCGCCTGAAACTGCCATAGAAGAAGTAAATGAAAATCACGCACCAATATTTCTCCACAGACATAAACATAACTATTGACCGCAGATCACCATAGAAGCAGAGAATGACAATCATGCACCAAAATTAGGAGCATCATCATTGATCACCACAGCTGCTACAGTCTAATGAATCATCTATTCCAAATCATCTCCATTGTGCCATTAATCACATATTTCTATACAACAAGGCTTTACACCCTGACGGATGAATATTATAACAGAAACTGAAAATAAAAGAAAAAAAGAAAACTCTTTTAAATTGATCAACAAACTTTAAACAACTATTAAAAATGCCCCTCGTCTAAATATCCTCAGTTTCACCAATTTCATGATTATGGTTCAATTGCACAAACTTCCAAATGCCATACTTTACAAGGAATATTCTGAAATATTTACTTACTGCCAAAGAATTGTCATCTTAACGGAACAGGGATACAAAGTCAAGTTTTAATTCCAGTTTGCCAACTGTTAAAGGACTTCTCACAGAACACTAGCATCTGAACTATATTCTACTGAGTGTTATCTTAATAGACATGTACAGATGTATCAACTGAATCATACAGCAATAGCAAAAGTACAAAAAATTTTATTAACGACCCCCACCTCACCCTAGAGCACACATACACAATATCAACAATTCAGAACCTGCAAGCTTTTATTAAACTAGGACGACAACAGAACACCAACAACATTAGGGAAAATAATAATAATAATAATAATAATAATAATAATAATAATAATAATAATAATAGCTATACCTAGTTGAACCACTGACCTTAGTTATTCGTGGATTTGTTTCAAGTGTGTGCCTTAGACCATCATTGGTGATTCTGGAGCACTCCACTAAGCTCAGGCATTGCAGGTTACCTTGGGCTCTGCTAACCAATTTCACAAGAACATCATCTGTGATCCTATCATTAAGTGGCTGATCAATGTGGATTGTCATCCAAAACAAGGGATCACCCCGGACAGTCGAACATAAGGACTTGCAAACCCTTTCGACAGACAAAAGTCCCTTCAATCCCAAATAGCTAAGAGCAAAAGCTAAAGCTTCATGAGGCACTCCTTCAGAATTGGCAGCCCCCTCTAGTTTCTCCCCAGGGCGCAGCTCCGAACTGGAACTGGAACTGGAACTGGCACTAGCACTACCACTACCACTAGCATTGCTTAAGCCCACAACATTCCCCCCACTGGAGGCTGGCCGATATCCAACCTCATTTGGGGCCAATCCACCCCCCACACATCTTCCCTCTCCATATGTATTCACCATACTGGCAGCATTCAATTTCCCATCAAGCTGAACATTGCTAAGATAATAACTGTTACTTGTATATGGATTCTGATTAAGATTGCCTGGAAAGGACTGCACACCCATATTCAGTTTCTCGTTCAACTGACCAGTGCAAGGAAATGAGTAGAACGTGAAAGGATTATTCCAGACCAAATTCCATTCAGCAAACAAACCACAAACTTCTTGATTGGCCATGCTATTGCTGTTCCTCATATACCCTCCACAGTCAACCTCCAAGTCCTCAAGCCAACCCGTGATGGCCGTGACAGTTGTCTCTATATCCATCCCAAATGGATCGGAGGGCAAAAGGTCAACAATATCCTTCGGAGTTGACTCTTGTGAGCTGCGACAATCAGCTCTATCCCTCCCACAGTTGAAATTTTGTTCCTCAGAGTGCCCTTGGCCCACATGCCATGCCCTTGAGTAACCTTCCCCATTCTTCTCAGGAACACCCTCCACAAGATACCCATTCATAATCCTCGCAGGTGATACTAAATTATCTTCAGAAATATGTGCCGGAAATACCGGCCGATGTGAATAGTTCAAGGCCATCCCAATATCTCTACAATTAAAAACTAGATCAGTCTCTCTCTCTCTCTCTCTCTCTCTCTCTCTTCCTTTTAACTCTCTTTTCTCCTCTTTTTTTTTTTTTTTTTTTTGCTTTTTATGGGTTCTTTCCAAAAAGATTCAAACAAGAAAACCCTCAATTTTCAATGACTGACTAAAACGAAGCACCAAAAACTTCACAGAGTTTTTCCTGTAAGGAGCCGCCAAGGTACAACCTTTAATTTTTTTTTTTTTTTCCTTTTCCCCTTCCCTACAACTATCAAATCAATCCAAGATACGAAATTTGCCTAATATATACAAAAAGAATCAAAGAATTCCCAATGCAACTAACCAAAAGGAGAAAAACATTAACTACTGAACCTAGGGTTTCTTCAAAAGAATAACATACGCGCACTCAAAGAATCAATCAAATTACAGGAAAATAAAGAACAACCAGAAAAAAAAAAAGCAAACCCTATTAATTCTTACTTTACCACAAACCCAATTGCGAGAGAGATATCGAGCCCTTGAACGTGGGTTCAAATCGCCATGGCCAATGGAATTCAAGAAAACCAAAAAAGAGGAAAATCTCTGCCGATTGAAGTTTCAAAAGGAAACACTCTAGTAGCAGTGTGAAATTACTTGGGGTGAGGGGACAAAAATTAGGGGAAGGAACTGGAGAAGTGGTGTGTGTGTGTGTGAATTTAGGGGAAAAATTGTGTGTCCCGGTGCTTCCGGGGGGCAAGCGGTGGTGGCGGGAGGTGGGAAAAGGAAAGGAAAACCTTTACCTTAGGGAAACCTTCTTGACTTTCTTGATTTTCGCTTTCATCATCAGCAAATAAATTGAGAGGTGACAAATGGCTAGTCAAAGGTTAAAAAAGGGTTAAAATAGGAAAAAACACATAGGATTTTTAGTGCTTTTAAATTTTGTGATTTTGTTGATTATATGAAAAAAAAAAAAAAAGCAAAATACATCTGCACACCATGATATATAATTTAATTATAAATTAATCACTATAATTTTGAAAGGTGCAAATATTCGTCCTGAAATATGTATCACTGTAATAAAATTCATTTTTATCAAGGCGAGATGTATTTGAGAATTGTATTTCTCGTGTTTTCATCGGGATTTTGATATAGAATTCGCATCATTTTAACAAGTACATGATATAGAAAAAAAAATAATGGTGGTAATAGATATAGATGGTTATGTCAAATAGAGTAAGATGGAATTATTTCGCGATATTTGTGGAATAACAAAATTGATTGAATGATTTTTTCAGGCTCGACAAAGTGCATCTCTTAGCGTCCAAGTTAAATACTATGGTTGCAAAAAAATTGTCTTTTGAACATCATTATTAATGTTTGCATGAAGGTCCTAAACATCGATAGAGTATTTATAATTTTTAAAATAAGATGAACTAATTTATTATTATGCTATTCCTGAAGATACATGAATGTAATTTGTCCTAAAAATGTGGTTAATATAAATCTTTTGGAAGTAATGATTGGAGAAATCTTAATAGGAAGGGAAAAAATTTGAATGTGGCAAAACAAAGTACAGTTTCTCGTTCTTAGTTTTAATTTGCGTGTTTGTATAGATCAGCATAATAAATTATGCTATATGAAAGTGTGACCAAAAATTCTAACCGCAATGCTATTGTTTAAATTTGGATGTATAATGCTTTAAGTACTGCTTAAATAAGTTGTAAATTTTAAATTGAAAAATATAATTTCATCCAAACAATGTTGAAAAAGGCAATTCTGATCCAAAAAAAAAATGTTGAAAAAGGCAAATTCACCTAAATTGATTAAATAAAACCATGTGATGCGCAAACATTCCAAATAATTATTTTATGTGGGTATAGATACATGTTGGACATAATATAATACACAAGATTAAAATTGTGCATCATGAAATAGGACATAAAATACTATTTTCAAATAAAATATCCTATCTGACTTAAATGAAGTTGTATTTGTAGAAGAGAGTTTTGATGATACATCGAAATCCGAATTGTTGAGTTTGTAATATGGCCCATGTGGGTCAAATGACATTTCGAAGAAACATTCGAATATGTATGAGTCATTCATTGCGTTAAAATGATTGCGATTTACATTTAATGCTCCATATACCGTATATAGTACTTGTTAATCGCATGCAAATTGATGGGCACATATTTTGCATGTAGTTGTTATAACGGTAGATACATGTCGATATGATATTTATTAATGAGGGTTTAACTTCCAATTGACCTTTTTTCGTGCGTCCATTTCAATGAGTGTTCAAATTTTGGGATACCACTCTCAATGGCAATCAACGTTCAGAGGCACTTGTCTAAATCCAAACTTGCAAACAATGTGACGACTTGATATAAAATGAAGGGTGTCACCGGACATGACTTAATTGTATCACATTGGTGGCCATAATTCTTACCATACAGTAACATTTTGATAATAGATAACTAAATATGAATGAAGGGAAATTACGTAATAAAAAGTTGGCCGAACTACAGTTACATATTTCTAGGTTTATCAAAATTACAAAAAAAAAAAAAAAACCAAGTATGAGAAATTACTAAAATCATCATCAAAGTATGTTGGAATTACCAAAAAAAAAAAATGTTGTAAGGGGTTCCATCCGAAAAATGACATATCCTTCCTAAACTACGCTTATTTAATGTTTTGTTTAATTATTGAATACAATGGTGAATTATAAACACCTCCCCCCTAAACTTACTGATTTTTCTTCATTTTGTTCACATCTTATATCTAAGAATAGAATTGATTTACCTGCCGTAAGGGAGCCGAATGAAACCAAAGTTTCATGTTCGATTTTGAATTAGAGACACTCAAAGCATTCAATCAATGTTGGCTATAACCCTTAACCTTCCAAGCCAACAATGTGGGTTCAATTTAACTTCCTACCTTTTTTTTTTTTTCCGTAAATACTCAATTAGAATTATATTCCCAAATATAGATAATATATTAGTGAATCGTTGAATATACAATTCCAAAAAAAAAAAAAACTTTTTCTGTGATGCATTAACTTTTACATAATTTTACAAATTTCTTGAGTGATTTTTAGCAAATATTCATACCATAGAATTTTTTTATTTTTTTTATGATTTCGACAAATCTCATAGAAGTTAATTGTGATTCGCGATCAAAAATATGAATCTAGGACATTGTGAAAATAGTATACATTTTTACTCTTATATTCTCTTTGTCCCGCCGTCAAATACGTATTTTTTTATTTTATAAATGAAATCTAATTTCAATGTTTCACTTCTCTAATTTTTGTTGTCAATGATTATAACCATGTTTAATACTTGATTATCAATTTCTGTCATCCTCACCAACTACTTACCAAACAACAAGAGTCTAATACCTTTCATTACCTCATCGTTAGAATTTTGAGTTTTTTTTTTCTATATTTATATTTTCCAAATACTATTTATTTATTTATTATTATTATTATTAATTTTTTTTGATATAATTAATTTGAAATACGCTACTCATTCAAATTGAAAAGGGAGAGTACATGAGAATTCGAATTTGAGACCGTACCAATGACTATTTTATTACTATTATCGATATTTTAAAACTTTAATTACAATTCAAAATACGCTACTCATTCAAATTAAAAGGGGAGAGTATATAAGAGTTCGAGTTTGAGACCGTACCAATGACTATTTTATTACTATTATTGATATTATAAAACTTTAATTGCAACAGAACAATCTCATTAAATGCCATAACATTTATAACAAAATAAATGACAGCCTTTTTCCAGCTCAATATTTATTACCTAACCATACCAACCACGAGTGCAAGAGCAAGACTTTGTCACTTATGCAGACATCGTAAGTCAGTGACCATCCCCACATATCTGGACCACCATTGGCCCAACAGGCCCACCACAAAGATTTCAAGTCCATTTGGTCTTAGTCTTGTGGTTTGCTTCACTTCTAAGTAAATTTTGATATAAGTATTAAAAAGCATGATAGTAGTTTTTATTAAAATTACACACATAAATTTTTATCTCTTTCTTGATTATCCGTTTATCTTTGAACAAACAAAACACAATATTGATGTGATACTCTTTAAATATGTATATATACAGTGGCAACTCAAAAAATATAAATTACTCGGATAAAAAATATAATATCAATAAATGAAAAAATATATATTCTTAATTATGGGGTCAAAGTACATGATTTTAATATATTTGAATGACGTAAAATAGATATACAACATATATATACATACATTGTGCATAATGGAGTCGGGTGAACCCACTTGTCTTCGTGTGGAGTCGCATATGTATAAACATACTTTATTGTAAATTATTGGATAAAAATCTGACAAAACAATAAAGTAAAATATTGATATTATCATGTATGTTTAGGCATTGAAATTTGAATGTCAAATATAAATTAACATGTGTAATGGTTTTTTAAACAAATAATCAATTATACTTTTATTTATATTTTGGAACCTTTCAAATTAAATTTCAAAATTAAATAAAATATTTAATTGCTGATTAAAAAGAACATTTTCATGTTCAAAAATTTGGCAATAAAAGTCATATATTACAAATAAGGAATTCATATATTGATATTTTGACAATTCAAATCTCATCTTCTGATAAAGTCAGTAAATTGTTACTAAAGATTGAATTGCCAATCAAATCACGCCACTTTGTCAGTTAAATATGACAAGAGACTCTCTCATATACATATAAATCGTGGTCTTCCGTACAAGCTAAAGACACACAACAAGAAGAGAGCCACAAGAAGGAGTTTTTATTCAAGAAAGTCTCAAAGTTCTCTTAAGAAGATTCAAGGTGAACAAGGCAAAAGTTCTCGGTGTTCTTCGCAAAGATAAACCAAATCAAGGCATTCGATCTGCAAACAAGGTGCTAAGCCAGCAAATCGGCGTTCTTTTCAAATTTATATCAAATCAAGTTCATGGCGTTCTTCATGACGTTCATCGAAATTGCCGACATTCAATTCGTAATCAAGTTGCAAAGCCTATGAGTTACATTATTAAAGATCAAATCAAGTTTCAAGAAGATCAAACTACTAAATCCATTCCGAAAGTGTTTGAGTTTTCAAATTTCCAAATTCGTGAAGAAAGAATTAGAGAATCAATTAGAGATTGCACCCGCATTATTTGATCTCATTTTTTAAACTCATTTTGTATTATTTTCCCGCCTTCTAATTCAATAAACATGAGAATTTGTGTTACAAATTTTTGCACGTCCAGTGGGACCATCTCTACCTTTCATCTCTTTATTTCATCAAGAAGTTTTTCAAATATCAAAAGGTCACTTGCAACAACATAGAGTTTGAGGTTTCAATTTCACAATTTCCAAACAGTACAGTTGAAAGTTTTAGCTTTACCACAAGCAATATATCCAACAAGCCGCAAATGTCGTTTGAAGGTGTTTAGAAGAATCCACCACATCTTACTAGTCAAATGAAGATGATGGAGATGTGTCCACGCCATCTACTTCTCGCTCAACAACAAGCTTTTCAAGTGTAGCATACGCCATTGTAACCAAGCGCAACAACGTTAGAGGAACAAATTGCAAGCTTGACAAAGACCATTAAAGGACTTACCAAGCACGTTCAAAAACAAGACTCCAAGATCTTAGAGTTGATGAATAAAGTTGATCATGCCGAGGCCAGCTACATCATAAAGAAGCAACTTGAAGCTCAAGATAAAGCCAAAACGTCTATAAAGCAACAAGTAAGCGAAAAAGAAAAGTGCTCAGCTCAAGAGTTGCAAATCTCATTGGATGGATTGATATGCATCGACCAACTTAAGGAGTTCATCATGGGAACCCTCGAAGACAAACTCGATGGAAGCCCCAAGTTAGCTATGTCATATACTAAGCTATACAACCAAATGATCAAAGACTTGAAGATGTCAGCTTGCTATCAACCTCCAAAGTTTCAGCAATTCGACGACAAAGGTAACCCAAAGCAACATGTGGCCCACTTCGTAGAGACATGCAACAATGCCAGAACCTATGAAGATCACTTGATCAAACAGTTCGTCCAATCACTAAAGGGAAATGCGTTTTACTGGTACACTGAATTATAGCTAAGTTCAATCGACTGTTGGGGGCAGTTCGATCATAAATTCTTCAACCATTTTTGTGATACTTCAGCTATTGAGATATGCATCCAATGAATTTATTGAGGCCTTCAGTACATCCTTGAGGGGATCCAACATAAGACGTTTGAAAAGCTAGCTACCAGAGCCTACTACATGGAGTTGAATATGCTAACAAACAGAGTTGAAGGGTCCCACATCCAAGAGCCTTGAAAGTTCGAAAATAGGCAAGAGTCAACGAAGGAACAAGTATTTTTTTCAAATCTCAAACTAAAGAAACCATGGTAGCATACACAACACCTATCAAATTCAAAGTTGGTGAAAAGAGGGGCGTCAATCAAGAAAGACGATGGAGAAAATTGAATTTAAAATAAATGCGAGCTAAAGAATATCAATTCCTCAATTCAAATATCTCTAGCATATTAGATGATCTGCTTGATGTGAACCTTGTTGAATTGCCTGAAATGACGCAGGTTGATGAAGCTAGAATGACTGGTGATTTAAATTGTTGCAAATACCACAGCTTTGTAGGACACCCAATTCATGATTGCTTCGTATTCAAGGACAAAATTATGCAATTGGCTCGATAAGGAAATATCTCACTAGAATAAGACAATGCTGCAACAAACATGGCTACAACAAACTATGCAACAAGGATGCTTAAACAATGTCATGAAGTATGCAATATGACAAGAGCTTAAAAGTTTTTTTTTTCTAAGAAGGATATCATGACACCATAGCTGATATGCCCACAATGTCATTTACTATTGCAGATCCGTTGCTAGGCTCCAAGCCATGTAGCACTTCGAATAAAAAGCAAGACAAGTGCTTATACAAAAAAAATAAAAATAAATAAAGTGATGACTCCTTGATACGAATATAAATTGGCTGCAAATGCAAGTGATAACTCCTTGATACGAGTATAAAATATCTACAAATTCAAGTGAAGACTTTTTGATACAAGTATAAACTATCTAACAAATTTGAACTCAAATGAAAACTCCCTAATACGAGTGTAATCTATCTACAAATTCAAGTGGATGTTTTGGATTAACTTTCCCAATAAATGATTTCGAGACTCATTTACTTGTCCTCATTTGTCAAAGCAGATGGACATGAACATGTCTTAAGGGAGTAATTTGTAGGCATTGAAATTTTATGCCAAATATAAATTGCCATGTGTAATATTTCTTTTGAAAAATAATTAATTACTTTTTTATTTATATTTTGGAGTCTTTCAAATTAAATTCCAGAATTAAATCAAATATTAATTGGTGATTAAATAGAATATTTCCATGTTCAAAAAATTAGCAATAAAAGTCGTATCTTGCAAATAATGAATCCATATAATGATATTTTAGCAATTCAAATCACATCTCCTGATCAAGACAATAAATTGTTACTAAATATTGAATGACCAATCAAATCAGTTCACGTCGTTAGGTGAATATGATAAGAGACTCTCTTATACATCTATAAATATGAGTCATTTCTATGAGTAAAAGACACACAATAAGAAAAGAGCGACAAGAAGGATTTTTTATTTAAGAAATACTCGAAATTATTTCAAGAAGATTCAAGGTGATTAAGGCAAAAGTTCTCGGTGCTCTTCGCAAAGATGAACCACATCAAAGCGTTCGATCAACATACAATGTACTAAGCTAGCAAATCGGCATTCGTCCCAAATTTCAATCAAATAAAGTCCACGGTATCCACGATATTATTTGCGGTGTTCATCGAAATTCCTAGCATTCGACTTATAATCAAGCTATAAAGCCTACGAATTACGTTATTAAATATCAAATAAAGTTTGAAGAATATCAAACCACCAAATCCATTTCGAAACTATTTGAATTTTCAAAATTTCAAATTCGTGAAAAAAGAATTAGACGATCAATTTAGAGATTGTACCCGTATTATTTTATTTAATTTTTGAAATTTAATTTGTATTATTTTCGTATATTCTAATTCAATAGACATTAGAATTTATGTTACAGTATGATTCAACGATATTCAAACAATATATACCCAAGAAAATGCTTGAGTTTTGTAAAGGATAATGAAATAACCATAAAAATACATTTATCTAAATTTCATTAATAGAAAAGTTTTCAAAAAAGGCATACAAGTATATATTATTACATAACACACACCATGAAATCCGAATTCTAAAATGATCTAATTCAGGAAAAAAAGATTAATTATTAATCATGTTAAAAATTGTAATATGGAATTGTTGAAATTAGTCACAAATTTCCGGTAATCAAAACAATAACATGGAATTGTTGAAATTAGTCACAAATTTCCGGTAATCAAACAATAACATAGTTAAATAAATTCATTTTTTTCCTCAATTTACTCAAAATTTTACGTATAGTACAATATTTTTGTTTCCTTTTTGCATTTGGAATTTACAAATTAAATTGATAGTTACACTAAAATCCAAAAATATAAATTTCCATGCCAATACTATCTCAATTTTATATATTACATGTCGTTTTGACATTTTAATTTGTTTCACAACCTTTATCGTGTTACAAAACTAAAACAATGTTTAATACAATTTTTTAAAAAAATTTATCTTGATATAAATAATATCGTAACATTCACATAGCTTTTCTAATTATTCTACTATTTATATTTTCAATAAATCATAAATATGATTAAGTTTGTCAAATCGAATATACTATTAAATTCTTTTAATTTGTGTGAAAAACCTTGTACGAACGTTATGAAACGGTTGTTAGAGTTTTCTTAATTCTTTTCAAATTTGTTTGTATTTGCTAACGCTGATTAGTTTAGGTAGATTATGACCTATGAAGATGGTATAATAGCCCACGTCAAAAACAAATTATATATATTTTTGATAATAAAATAAATCACATTGAATTCCCTAAGAATTGAAAAATTGAATATTTGGTTACAATATCAATTTATATTTTTCTGTTTTTTTTTTTGTTGATAAATAATTTCTATTATTCTAAAGTCCGCCCTTGTTTCCCTCGCATTTGCCGTCACTTCCATATCTGAGCAGCTTCTGTATTAAAATAGTACAAGCAATTAAACAAAGAAAACACACACACACACACACAGAGTGAAAAGAAACAAGTCAAAATTCAAATTCGAAAAATGGAGAATGAAGGGAAGAGAAGAGAAAGAAGAAATCTAATAGCTTTGACCGGAGCTGCTGCTATCGTCGCCGTGGCGGTCAACTTTGCCGTCATTGCACTCAAGACCCACTTCAAGAATCGCAAGAAAAAAGGTAGATAATGCGCACACACCCCGCCTGGTGTGTTTGTATGGGATGTCTGTGTTATGGTTTTATTGTATTGTATTTCTGCTGTAAATGAGTAGAGCCCAGTTGGTTTTTTGCTGTTTTGAATTTTGTTGAGCAGTAAAACTCGGCTTTTGCAAAGTTCTAAGTCTAAAGAAGTGGGCTTGGAGATAATTTGGTTGAAGGTTTTGGCTATTTATGATGTTTTCGACTTATTTTTAGTGTAAATATAGAGCCACTTGTCTTTTGGCTGTTTTGAATTTTCTTGGCACATAGGGATATGTTCTTGCAAAGTTCTTCATTTCAAGAACTGGGCTTGAAGATGCATATCTTTTTGTTTCAAAGAGATTTTGGCATTTCGAATGTTTTTGAGTTCTCCTAGTTAAAATGTGGATTGCCCAATTGGTTTTAACTGGTATATATGTGATTTCAAATACTAAACTTATGTGATATCAAAATTTCTTGTGTATTTGATTTTTGAGATTTGTTTGCTATTTTAAAATCCCAGTGGTTCCGGGATCAAATGTACACGTAAATTTATCTGCGTCTGAGATACTGAGGTTAGCTGATCACATTATTGCAAAGTCTAAGGAGGTTCATGATGCAGTTGCTTCAATTCCACTTGACAAGGTATGGTAGCATTTTTGTTCATGAATGTTATGACTTATAAGTGTAAAACACAAAAATACTGCATCTTTATAGTATTTTTAGATTCTTCCGCATAGATTTTCTTTCTATGATTAGAGACTAAATTTTTGCTCTTTGAGCAAAGGCTGCATTTTGATGTGTGACTTGAAGTCTCCAGATCCTGAATTGGGGATAGTTTTATTCAAAACAATGAATTAATCTTCTGTGAAATCCATATCTGACCGCCCACTTCATGCTGCCTAACTGATGTATAGTTTTTATGTTGTTCGATCTTTTTGGACCAATAGAAAAAATATCTCGGTGTTCTTTGTTCTTTCTCTAATTCGTATTGAGATAGAAAGGCATCCTCACTTTCCTTTGGCTCACATTTCCAGAATATTTTGTAATGTTTGACCACTGAAATTCTTGAAATGAGGTTCTCTGGAGATAAGAAATTTCCTTTCACCCCTTTAAGCGATCCCCATTTTATATTTTTCCTCATATTATTATTATTATAACTACATATTTTTGCTCTCCAGATTCTGAAACACATGCATAGGTATTCTAAATCAAGTACACCTCGCAGGTCACTTATGCCAACTCAATACTACCATTAGCGGAATTAGAAGCACAGCAATTTCCTCTGATACAGTCTTGTGCATTCCCGAAATTGGTATCTATTTCTGAAGATATTTGTAAAGCAAGCATTGAAGCTGAGAGACGAATTGATGCTCATGTTTCCACATGCAGGTTTTATTTGTTTTTCTCTCTTAACTCACGCCTAACTGGATTGCTTGATTATGGATTATGATGTTCACAAATTAGGATGCTGCAAGAAATATTGTATATGTAATCTATCTGATGTGTATTTGGTTGCTCTCTCTTACTAATGAATATATTATGCAGTATAACATTTTTGGTGAATCATAACAGTCTCTTTCTGTTCCAATTATACAGTAAGCGTGAAGATGTTTACCGTGTTGTCAAAGCTTTCACAGCACGGGGAGATTGGATGAGCTCTGAAGTCAAGCAATTTGCACAATATTTGGTATGACCTGTGAGCAAATTATCCACAGTCTGATGTAACTTTCTCCAATGATATGTTTATGGACTATACTGCTATAGCCGTCTTTATTTTCATCATTGGAGACTTGGCTAATCTGGAAGTTCTGTATGCATTTAGTTATAAATCTTATCCTCTGAATTATATCATTTTATTAGTCAAGTCTTTATTTGTAATGTTTAGTGACAGGTTCAAGATTTCGAACGGAATGGGTTGAATCTTACCTCAACCAAGAGGGACGAATTGCAGCGTTTGAGGGCTCAAATCGATGAGCTAAGTATGCGATACATCCAAAATCTGAATGATGATAGTACAATTCTTCTGTTCCATGATGCGGAGCTTGATGGTTTGCCTCCAGAGTTCCTCAAGGTTGGTAGTCTGGCATATATTTAAGTTTTGATTTCCAATAATTAGTCTAGATTTTATCATTATTTAGGTATGTTGAGGGGTAAGAGTGATTAAATGTTCCCAATGCAGACTGCTGTAACTGCATTTCTGTCTTTGCGGTCTTATACTGTTGAGTAAATAATGGCATCTATTTCTGTTTCAGAGTTTGGATAAAGCTGAAAATGGTAAATTCAAGGTTCTGTTAAGAAGCCATCATGTGTCACCCATCCTCGAACTGTGTAAGGTAAATTTCTTTAAAACATTACAGCTGAAAGCAGTTTTTGTTCTTTTTTTTTTTTTTGTATTATTATTCCTACTACTACTACTGCTACTAATTTGGTTCATTTACGACAAGTCTACTTTGTTTCATAAGTGATAAGTCCTTTGTCATTCTGAAGGTAGGATCAACCAGGAAGTGTGTATCTGTGGCTTATGGGAGGAGATGCGAAGTAAATCTTTCTGTATTGGAAAAGCTGGTAAAGTGAAGATGTACTTCTGTCAATCAAGTGATGCGAATCGACTTCTGTTGTGTTTTGCCTTGCCTTTATTATATGAAAACTTCATCTTAATGAAGTTCTCCTTTGCTGCTATCTGTTGTTGACGTTTCATTTATGCTACTGATGATATTCATCATTGCATTACAATATACCTGTGACTCTTACACTGCGTTTGGTTTAAAGATTTTGACGAGGAAAGGAAAATGATAAAGAAAAGAAAAATTAAAGTAAGAAAGTACAAAGTCTTCAGTTTGTTTGGTTGTCTAAGAAAACAGATAAGGAAAGAAATTGGGAGAAGAAAGATTCTTGATGCTATAGAGAGGGAGATATTGCAAAATAAGTTTTCTCGTATTTCCCTCACCTGTTTGTGAGAAAATTGAATTTTTCCTAATTGTACGACCTTTTCCTTAGCATTTTCTTTTGGGATAAAACCCCTCAAACTATTGTGCTTTTTACATATTGTCGTACGAACCTTTATGAGTTGCACTTTACCATTTGAACTTTTCATTTTTCAACTGAACCCCCTCTGGACATTTTCCGGTAATAAGTGACCTCTCACATAAGGACGCGTGCCCTATTTCTGTTCATTTTTATTGCTGGAAAATGACGGTAGGGGGATAAGGGTGAAAAATGTAAAGTTCATATTGTAAAGCGCAACTCATAAAAGTTCGTATAGCAATGTGTACGAAAACCATAGTTTGGGGGTTAAGTGTTTTTATCCCTTTCCTTTTCATACTCTTTTCCTATATAACCATATAACCAAAATTATTGTCACTTGCATTTTCTTTTCTTTTTCCTCACCAAATTCCCTGTACCAACATAGTGTTATGTTGCTGAAATTAGGGAAAGTTGGCAAAGTTCTGTCTGATATAAATTTTTTTATGGTTATGGAACATTACCTTTTAGTCTTTGTCCCTAATTACAAATCTTAGAATATTATTGTTTGACATTCATTTTCTCTATTGTACTTCCAGATTCAGTTGCGGCACAAACTTGCCAGACTTCTTGGCTACTCGAACTATGCAGAATATGCTGTTGATCGTAGAATGGCAAAGTCATCAACGAAGGTTTGTCCTGGTTCATATATCAATTCCTGACCTGATATTTTCGTATTTCCTGAAATTGATTTAATTATGCCCTTTGCATTTTTTTTCCTCCCTCCCCTTCCCCCTAATGATGTGGACAAGCCAAGCCAAGCCAAGCCGAACCTTGGTTATTTGAGGGGGAGTTGGTGAGCCAAGAGTAAGGACTCTAGCAGATTTGGGCCTAGCTTGGCTTGTTTGGCTCGAATTTATGAGCAAGCCTATAGGAACCGGCTGAAGCGTGGCTCAAACTTGAAAATTTTGAATCTTTTATTGTGTTTGAGCATATGCTCGAGCTTGAAAATCAGTTTGTTATATAAAATTATATCATTATATATGTATAAAAGTAAATATTAAAAAAAGAAGGCTAGTGAGTCTAAGAAAAAGAATTATTATTTTGCTTGAGCTCGAGCCGGCTTGATTGGCTAATTTGGTTTGCATCCCTTCCCCGCCTTCATAAAGCTTGATATTCAGAAAAGTTTTTTTTTTCGTTTGGATAATTATGATATGCAAAAAAGTTGTTGCTATAAGAACTGTCAAAAGCAACAGTTGGGGGGTTTTAGTACACAGTCTGTTTTATTAAAGGCTAGATTATTGATTGAGCAGAAACGATCTGATTGTGCCTCTGTTTTTCTCCCATATCCTTTCTTTTGCTTCGTGCACTATTTGTTTATATGCTGACATTACTTTCGTAAATCTGTTTATTTGCAAAAATGGCTTCTGTCGTCTTTAGGTGTTTGAGTTCTTGGAGAAATTATCTGCTAGTTTAACTGAGTCAGCATCAAAGGAACTTTCTCTGTTAAAGGAACTGAAGGTTGGCATTTTTGTTTTCTTCTCTCAAGTTTAATTAGACAGCTGCAACTCTGTCTTGTCAATGTATTGTAGCCCATTTTGTTACATGTTTATGCTGGTGGTTAAGAGAAAAGAAGGGGGAGAATTTACCTTTGGGATTGAAGACCTACCATACTACGTCAAGAGGATCAAAGAAAGACAGCTCGATCTGGATTTTGGAGTTGTCAAACAGTATTTCCCCGTCAGTTTAGTTATATCAGGGATATTTAAAATATGCCAAGACCTATTTGGTAATTATTTGCACGTTTTTAATGGAACTGTATAAAATATGTTGAGTTGTGTAGATCTTATGTTCAATATTTCTCTGCTGAATTCAGGCTTAAGATTCGAGGAAGTAATAGAAGCAGAAGTTTGGCATCAGGATGTGCAGCTCTTTTCAGTTTTTGACTTGAGCTCTGGTGAACTCATGGGATATTTTTATTTTGATATATATGCCAGGTTCTTTTTGTTTTGCTTCTTTAGTTAGTAAGATGGATTCATGTTAATCATCCTTTATCTTGTGGGAACTAAAATGTATTTGCATTTAAAATAGGGATGGAAAATATGGCCACACCTGTGTGGTGCCTCTTCAAAATGGTTCGTGGATTAACAGTGCAAGACAGGTGATTTGCAACATACTTTTACTATCACATTGATTTACTAAAGTTCTGGTTTTCTTTTTATTTTCTGGTAATATGCATGGCATGTGTATAATTGCGCTTTGATTGTATATCACATCGTGTACCAGTATGTGGTCTGTGCTCTCAGAGACGGAACTAGGGGGGTTGGAAGTGTCTTTACTTATATGGTAACATCAATTTGCCATTTTCAGATTTCAGTGGCTTTACTTATTTCTCAATTGCAAAAGGAGGTTGATGGGCATCCTGGATTACTCAGGTTCTCCGAAGTAGTGAACTTATTCCACGAGTTTGGTCATGTGGTATGATTCATTATTTTAAATAGAGCCCTTTTGTCAAAATGTTCGCTCTATCTTCTACGTAGAGCCAATTTAGGCTCGAAAGGCTTCAAGCGTAATATTGTTAATCTTATTTTGGTGGTGGTTTGGTAATTTGGCTTTAGTTTAGCTAGCCACTTCTTTTTCTAATTTACAGCTTTTTTCTTGCATATTTTTGTTCTAGTCAATGTGCTTACTCACTGATACCGAGATGTCTTATGAAATGACCAAGATTTTCAAATAAAATAATTGATTTTGTGATTTTTAGGTTCATCATATATGCAATCGTGCACCATTTGCTCGATTTTCTGGGTTACGCTTGGATCCCGACTTTGTGGAGATCCCCTCCTTGTTATTGGAAAACTGGTGTTATGAAAGCAGCTCTCTTAAACTGATCTCTGGTTTTCATCAGGTAGTTTCATTGTTTGAGTTTTCCCCCCCTATTTTGGCTGAAAAATAAAGTTTTAAACTCAAGATTGATTTTTCATTACATTTTTTGATATTCCCTCCTTATGGTTTATAGGATATCACAAAGCCTATGGAGGACGAGATGTGTAAATTACTTAAAAGATGGCGATATTCCTTCTCGGCTCTCAAATTGAAACAGGAAATTCTTTATTGTAAGTCTTCGAGTGGAAACTGTCAACCATTTCTGGAAAATTCAGTTGGCATTTATGCCCTTATCGTGCATATTGCAGCTTTTGTGACAGTTTCTCATATTTTCAGGTCTTTTTGATCAAATCATACATTCCACGGAAAATGTTGACATGATTGGGTTGTTCAAGCATCTACATTCAAAGGTATTATTCTTTGCTTATGGTTTCTTAGGTAATTTTTGAGTACACACACACACACATTTCGTTAATTTTCTCTTCATATGGCAGGTTATGTTGGGATTACCGATGTTAGAAGGAACAAATCCAGCTTCATGTTTTCCTCGAACTGCCATTGGCTATGAAGCTACTTGCTACAGCCGGATATGGAGTGAGGTTCGAGCCAAACCCTTGCCATGAAATGTTTACGGTTTCTAGATTAATTTTTGGGAAATTTTGATAAATCTGATTGCCCCAGCCGTACCGTACCATCCTTCCCTGTAATTATGTGTCATTATAAACTTCCCCCTTCTCTATCTCAAAATTACACAAACTCCCTTTCGACCATCGAGAATATGATCAAAATGGACAAAATTTATAAAATCATCCGTATGTCAGAGCATTTTGAAGAGTTTATTGGAATTTGAAACTATGTGTACTGACCGCTAGAAGGTTCATAACTGTAAGGTAAAGATAAGTTACATGGGAGGTACGTGTAATTTTGATTCTCAGATCCGAGATTTGTGTAATTGCATACAGTTGCGGGAGAGGATGCTATAATTATTTGTAATTAAATGTGCGGATTCATCATCCCGTATTCTCTAAAATGGACAGATGTATAAGAATATTTTGGAGTCGCAACGCGGGAAAAAAAACAAGAGTTGTTTCACTCCTCTAAATGAATTATTAACCTTAATGATAGGTTTTTGCTGCTGATATATTTGCCCTGAAGTTTCGAGACAACATATTTAACCAGAATGCTGGCTTGGATTTCAGGAACAAGGTAATATTCATTCTCTTTTGTTAATTCCAAATACTGTCTATGTTCTTGCAAATCTGGGTGTTGAATTTTTGCTATTTGTGGTTGATGTCTTTTGGCAGGTTTTAGCTCCCGGAGGTGCAAAAAACCCTCTTGAGATACTGTCAGATTTTCTTGGAAGAGAACCATCAATACAAGCTTTTGTAGATAGCGAAACTTATTCACTATAGAAACTAGTTTTGTTGTAATACAGCAGGGTGCTCTCTCTCTCTCTCTCTCATCCTTCAAATTTTAGATCCCAACAAGTTCACACAGAAGCCCTGTTCTCATCCGGAATGCGTGC
This sequence comes from Petrea volubilis, assembly GCA_026212405.1. Lineage (NCBI taxonomy): Eukaryota > Viridiplantae > Streptophyta > Magnoliopsida > Lamiales > Verbenaceae > Petrea > Petrea volubilis. Next base: position 12,234,216 of record CM047870.1, read on the forward strand.
CATAAAAAGCCATGGCACTGTAATGAAACATGCAGGAGCAATATCAATCAATACAAATGACTATGGTTTCTTTTATTGATGATTGTTTGAATGAATCCAGCTTAAGTTTGATGAATTGCTCCTACAAAATAATACAATGAAAAATGAAGAAGAAAAATGAATAACTATTTCGATAGTTGCTGCTTATGGCCGGGCTGCACTAGTTAAAAAATGACACAATATGTAGTCCATAGTGCTAGATTTCCATCTCCGAAGAAAAAGACTCATTTTAGATGATCGCACACAAAAATTCTTCAAATTTTGTCAAATGTCTTCTACTTCCATTAAACTTGACTTGCATTGAACTACAAAAATGAAAAAAAAAAGGAGAAAAATGAAAATAAAGAGATCAATCTATGCATTCACAGTCTGCTTCTCCGTAGAATCCTCGGCCTGCAAGCTCTCATAGTATCTGACCAACACTTCCCATCCACCGGGACACATAAAACCATCGGGAGGATTTTCACCGGTTCTTGCATAAGACCGCATCTACAGAAGCACACGTGAAAAATTTATGAGAAAATCCATCGGCTTCGTTGCTGTCTATAAACTGTGAAAGGAATGCTTGCATGAAGCTTACATCTGTTGATAGCTATAATCTTTTCTCTTTTTATTTCTTTAATACTCGTAAAGAATTTCTGACATTGTTTATATTTCAAAAATGAAAATCTACCAAAGTAAGACTTACCTTGGTCCCAGATATGAAGAGGAAATCTTTAGCGCGAGACGGGTCAAAAAATGCCATCTTCTTTGCTAAAGTATCATATGCAGCCACCTGTGTTGTCATGGTGATAGTTAATAAAAGAAATAATAAATATTTAGTCCTAACACCTTAATACATACATCATTGCAACCAGGGGTAAATTACAGAAAATCTCTTTGAGGTCAAGTCCATTTTTACATGACTCCTGGTAGTATGAAAAATTACAAAAAGCCCCCTTATGTTTGGTTCTGTGTTATGGATACCCCCGGCTGCTGGAGGGATTTGTAATACAAAACCAAACATTAGGAGGGTATTTGTAATTTTTCGTAAAATAGGGGGTTTTGTGGAAATGGGCCAAATCTCAATGGGTTTTTTGTAATTAGTCCTTGCAAATAAGTGAGCGCCTTTCTACAACTTATATGTTCAGGAGAAGCTACAGGCGCATATTGTATAACTTAGGCTATATTATCCCACATACCCTGAATGGCAAAATGTTCAGCTTTTCAAGACCGCGTGCCATGCTTAGCACCTTCTTCCCGTGATCTGGATCATACAAGTCCCTCTTCTCTGTGGGGTGACCCATACCAGCAGGATCACGGCCCACAATGTAGAAATTGGCGCCTGCATTTATTCGTGCTTTTGCATGCCACTGTACTTCAGTTGGTCCTGCATAGTGCATTGGTGAAGGGAAAATCGCCACAATGGTAGTTTCAGGATCAAGAACCCCATCTTCAAGTACCTTTTTGAGAATTAAGAACATGAATTTGAATAAAGGCTATAGTCCAGAGAAGGAAGCAATGTAATTACAGGAACACACTTCAATGAGGCTAGTACTTTTAACAATAGTGGTAGACACATTCAACCATCTCATAATCCAAATTACAAAAATGAGAGAAGACATATTCATTTCAGTAATGAGAAATGAACAAAAGTTCCAAGATGAAATTATCATATTCTCGCGGAAGAACACTGAGTACTCAAATGATTTATGTCCGTACGGTATTCTATAAAGACACTTTCCATCTAACAGGTCCTTGTTTCAGGTTAATTTTCATTTTAGTTCCTCTTAAGGATCTCCCATATAGTGTGATGTATTTTCCTATGCAGCAAAGTGGACCTATTACGCCCACCACCCATGTAACTCTGTCCAATTGCACAAACTTTCCCTCTTAGTTTCAAAATCACAAACACTCCCTTTAGATCATCGAAATTTGATGAATTTCGGAAGTGTTTACTAAGAAATTTGGACAACATTGTCCATACATGCGGCAACAACTTGAAAATTTTGAGTTCTCAAAAATTTGAATAACATAATTGAACTATGTGTAATAATCACCAGACCAGACCACGGTAATGGTAAGGTGGAAATTAATAACAATGGAGGTGTGTAACCGTAAGGTGGAAATAAGTTACAAGGGAGGTCTTTATAATTTTAAAACCCGAGGTGATATTTGTGTATTAATTACAGGGGAGGGTGATGTAATTATTATGATAAAATAACTTAAAATTGAACAAAGTGATTACCTATACGACATACCTTGCTATGTTGTTCCATACGGACATCAAGGGGCACGTCATCGGCCTTTGTATAACCTCCTAAAGGATGAAGCAAAAGAATCGGATTCTTGTAACCCATTTCCAAAAGTCTCCTACGTGTATCATTCATTAGCAAAGCATGACCATTATGCACGGGATTCCTCAGCTGAAAAGCAAAAACAGCATCTGCTTGACGTCTGTCAAATTCAGCGCGCAGTTGTTGTGGAGAAAGTCTGTATTGATCAAGACCATCATTGTATTTGATAGGCTTCAGCACTTCAAGATCTCCACCAATGAGCCAATTACCAGCTGGAGTAATCACCTCCTCGACGTATGGTAATCCTGGAGCTGTGGTTCCCCAAGTTCTAGCAATTCTTTCTTCTTTGTTATGTTTGTATATTTCAATGCTGCAAAACAAATGAATACTAAAGTAAGGGTGCTTGTATATAAAAAGACTTTGTGTAAGCTGACCAACAATTAAAAAGGAGAGTGATATATCATAATAAGTAATGTTGAAAGAACTAGGTAAAAGAAAAAGGATGTTCTGTTTGTTATTCTTATTTCTCACTAATTCTCTTCTTCTTTAATTATGTAATGAAATATTGGAGCTAAAGATGAATACCAAATAAATTCTTTGATGATATTACAGTATTATCATCCTCGAATGTGAAAGTAGGAGGCTGACATATTATTTTAATTTCGACACACAATTACATGAAATAACCTTCCCCATTCATTCAACAAATTAGAAACTAGATTCATCTAAAAAGAAGTTAAAACTACAAGCAGGGTTGCACTAGCTTATCAAACCAAGAAGCACCATAAAGCCACCGGACCCATATATGAAAGTAAAATAAGGTGTTGTATCTCAAAGGGTATAAGTTCAGTACAAAAGCCATAGTGTAATCCCAGAAATACTATTGAAAAAATATTTATCTTCTATAACCAAGAAATCGAAAATACTGCACCTATTAACCTGACAATTTGGCAACTTCAACTGGGCATATTAAGTGTATACTCCTCCATCCCTTTCAACAATACTTAAAAAACTAATAAGATTCAAAGTACACATAGGAATGAGACCTTCTCTTCAAAACCAGATCAAAAGGGCAAAATAAAATATTGTCAAGCTGCCATTTTCAATTTTAAAAGTTATATATGGATTGTCACTTCCAATATTTTAATCATGATAAACACCATTTAAAACCCCTCTTCCCAGCACAAAATATATACATGAACATGAAATTCAATCGTCCACTTGGGACTGAAAAGAGTGAAATAAAAATAAAAATACACACACACACACACACAAACCTACTAAGAATGCCAACCAAATCTCCATCAGGCCCAACCAATGCAACACTGCTGGAACCCCCAATTTTCTCCTTAATCCCATCATCAATAGCCAACACAATAGGCAGTGACATGTTCACCAAACTGCCATCTTTCATCCTCAAACAATTGAAGTGCAGGCTCTGCAAATACTCATCTTCCCTCATAAAACCCTTCAACGGGCTGGCCCAGCCCTCACTTATCACATGCACCCACTCAAGATCAATCTTGGTTAATTTCACCCTCGGCATTGCTTCAGCCTCCGAAATTTTCAAAGTACTTTTGCTCTCAGGGACCACAAGATCCACCAGTGAACCCCCATCGGGGGTTATCAAAGAGCTCTTCACCATTCTTGAATTTCTTAAACAAGATGATGATAAAGATTGAATCTTTCTGTGAGAAAACACAAGCGGGGCTAATGGGTTCGAATGATATATGGGTTTTGATTGAAATTTGGTGGCGTAATGGGGTTTCTTGATTGTTGTTTCATGGACTTGTGATGCTCTACTGTTAACATGCTGTAGCCTAATGGTAAGTGACATCTTTCCCTTTTTGGGGTTAACCAAAAAATAGAAAAAAAAAGTTCAAAATGATGAAATGAAATTTGAAATGGATCCAAGAAAATTGGGGGTATTTTGTTATTAAGGGGTGGTGGTTGGTTGTGGGCATATCTTTACGAAGAGCTGGAATGAGGAATATATGGAGATGAATGCCAACCGAAAAGATGTCCACAAGTTTGTTTTTGCCAACACTAGTCCTCAACTTCAATGGTGGTGGATATTTGCTTTAATCTTTTTATTGTTTATTTTATATATTTTATTTTATTATTGCTTAGTACTTTTCTTTCCTTTTATTTCTTGCATCAATGCCTTGCAATTATTTCTAAGTGTGGGGCTTGGAATTTGTTTCAATTGTCATTGTAGCGTTGGTCCCCCCTTGAGTATGTGTTCATTTGCTTAAATGGTTAAATTTGAATTAGGCAAAAATTAATTCTAGTTATAAAGGAGAAAAAGAGTTACATTAGATGTGGTGTATTTTATGACTTACGTTGTTTCTGATAAATGAAAATTAGAAAAATATTAAAACTTAGTTAAATGGACACATGATATTGATTTAACCATATAATACATTGTATTAGGCGCAACATCTATAAGATCTGTTTGACGATGTGAATGTTTGCTTTACTCTTTTCTTGTTAATTTATTTATAATTCTCTAAGAGAAATAGAGTTAGGCTTGACGGTGTTGATCTTTTGTATATATTAATAACATGTTAGAATTTTAACTTATTTCAATGAAACTTATCTCAATAGAGGCTCTCGATTAGTAGGTAGGTTACAGTTCTTTGAATCGTGCGAATGTGGGTATTCATTTGTCAAGCAGTAGTTTATATCTATTGTATAACAATTTCTCTGTCTCTTATGATAATTAATGTAATATTTTATGCTTCATTTGAAAGTATTCAAGTTACGTTTGGGGAGGGGGGGGGGGTTGGGTTTTCTTTTATTATTATTTTTTAAAAAAGATGAATTTTGTTGATTCCACAATTATTCATTGAATTTCATACTCGCAATCAATATATTTTTTCGTAGATGCAAAAGTTCATCATCAAATTATCTGCCTGTCCCGTATTCAAATTAAATGGTAGTGAATTTTTGCTTTACTCTTTTATTGTTTATTTAATATTTTTCTTTTGTTTTTTTTTTTAATATTGTTTACAACTTTTCTTTCTTGCATCAACGCCTTGCAATTATTTCAAATGTAGGGCTTCGAATTTATTTCAATTTTCATTTCAGATGTTGGTCCCTACCCGGTGTATTTATGTTCAGATGTCGGGGATTCGAGGAAATCTTGTCTAGAAAGTAAAATTGCAATTGAATTAATGGAAAGCCATAAGAAGCATCTTAACCAGAATTTTCTTACCTGGTGTTTTAGACTAGATGCAGTGTGCTTGTTTTGACCAATTCAATCACAACATAAAAATAAAGCAAGCACGTGGAAAACGTTTCCTATACTCTTGTTTATGCCGTTTTTATTTTCTTTTCTTCTTCTTCCTTTTTTTTTTTTACTTTATTATTACTATTATTAATTTTATTTTATTATATTTTTTTGAGAGAGACCGTTCTTACTGCATAATATGACTTTCAAAGGACTAGACAACCAAAAAGTTTTTAAGGGATTAGAACTGAAATATGAAGAGTGCCCGCAAAATTGCAAATGTTGGTACGAAAATGTATTTTGTATTTATGAGAAAGCTAATCGTATCATGCTTTATCCAAAAAAGGGGGTGGGGCCTGGGGAGAAAAGAAAGTGGTGTGATATTTTTGATAAGTTAAAATTATATACATATATATATATTCGTATGCACTTTTAATCTAAAAGTGGATTTAATTGTAAAAATCTATTTTTATTTTTTTGTAGGAATTTTAATATAAAGATCAATTCAATAAAAAATTGAGGAAACAAGTATAAATTAAAAATTTGGAGTGACGTTTTGCTAAAAACAAAAAGACAACGAAAAGAGTAATGTGATAAATTTGCAGTGAAGATTAGATGAATATTACGGTGCATGAGAAGTGTTTAACCAAGACCCGCCCAACACAAATTTTAAAAGTAGACGAATCTCATTGTTTGGTCAAAATTCGCAGCCACTAAGTCCAACATGGGGGAATCAGTGATTACGAATTGAGATCTTGTGTTGTATAGTGTGTGGGCGTGACTGATATGGGTATAAAATATATATATAACTCAATAAATATGTATAAATGTATATAGTCCAAACTTAAGAGAGAAATCCCTGCACGAGAGAAAGATTTTGATGAGTCCAGGCATGAAAGAACAAAAACATCTTAGTTAGGATCGTGAACTATTAGTTTAAGTTCTGGGGTGGAACTATTTAAAGTTCAAGTCCATTACACAAAACCTTAAATACTACATATAAATATCCAAATACAACCATAGCCATTCATTCTATCACCCAACCAAACCTTATCCCCATTCTATATTTTCTCTCTCTAAAAACCTCTCTATTCATCTCATCACCTTTCCTCTTTTTAAAGTCTAATGGCAAGAAGAAAAAACATCTTTTTGCCAACAATATTTTAGATTTGGAGTTTTACTCCATTTCATTTGGCGCCGTCTGTGGGAACATCTGGATCTAGAGCACGGTAGTGCTTGAGGCTCAGGACCCTACGTTCCTTTAAAAAAAAAAAAAGGAGAGAAAGGAAAAGGCTCAAGAAAAAGAAAGGGAGAGGAGTGAAGAAATTAAAAATGGAACCAAACACCTCCAGGTGGTAAAGAGGGAAACACCCGTGCCGTAAATCATCACTAGAGACATAGCTGTTGTGACGCCAGAGCAGCTCCAAAATATGATGGAGCTGCGGGGGAGATAGTTGACAGAGAGTCATTTGGCTTCAACAAGGAACTGTGCATGCCAGGATTCCAATGACCCGGCTATATGAAGAACAAACCCCTACCACCCATACAACCAAAGGAGTTGTTCCCTAGTCTAAAAGATAGGCCAACCACCCATGGATATGAGCATGGTAGCTTGAGTGCAAGGCCTCGTGGATAGGTTCAGAAATTGACCCGTGATATAGCAGAACTTAAAAGAAATAACAAGAGGAGGAACCATAACTCCTAAGGTGAGGAACTTTTTTTGCCAATGAATTGCTAGTAAGGTTCTACCCGCCAAAGGGAGGTTCCCTGAACTTCCACCCTACGATGGATCAACCCCGCGGGCTAGGAGTTAAATGACGTGGCCATGGGAAGGAACCGACCAGCCCTATTGGTACCAAGGGAGTTTTTCCCTAGTTCCGCTGGTGGGCTAGTTGTACAAAGACGTGAACTCGGTAGTCCTAGCAAAGTGCAACTGAGAAAGGTAAGGGGCATAGTGGAGCTAAAGAAGAATTAGCAATCGGATGAGCCATACCTCCCGAAGAGAGGGGCCCCTTTCACCAACAAAATCGCTAGCGAGGTTCTACCCACTGAAGGTAGGATCCTGGAACTTCCACCCTATGGTGGATCAGCCCAGTGGGCCAGGATTCAGATGACCCAACCATAGGAAGAAACTAACCACCCTACTGGTACAACAAAGGGAGTTGCTTCCAGGTCCTGCTGGCGGATCAATTGCATATAGATGTGAACTTGGCAGTCCTAGCAAAGTACAACCGAGAAAGGCAAGGGACATAGCGGAGCTTAAGAAGAATTAGCAATTGGAGGAGCCATACCTTCTGAGGAGAGGGACCCCTTTCGCTAATGAAATCGCTAGCAAAGACCTACTCGGCGAAGGGAGGATCCCTGAACTTCCACCTTATGATGGATCTACCGACCCTTAGGACTATTAAAAACAAGGTATGAGAACATAGTAGGAGTCCAAACTACTGATACTGCTGATGCATTGAGAGTTAAACTCCTTGAACTTCTACCTTACTATAGAACTACCGACCCTAAGGACCATTAAAAGCAAGGTATGAGAATATAGTAGGGGTTCAGACTACTGATATTGCTGATGCTTTAAGAGTTGAATGCCTTGAATGAAGTGCGATTTTTTTTCTTTTAACCTTGCAAATGTTACAAATTGTTGGCATCATAAAATTGCACGTTCTATCTTGCATTATATGTGTTGCAAGTTATGAATGTTATGTGTTGCATTTGCATATTATAGATACCTTAGGGCTATATCATGAATGCATAGTTATGGTAAGGTATTCTCATTACATAAAACATGAGGACTATAAATATTTGTATTCAAAGACCTCTTGAGGACGGAAAGCCCCAGCAAGGTTGGCTAAATAGAAGACCCCTTGAGGTCGAAAAGACCCAATAGGGTCCCTGAAACAAGTGAACCTGCCGAAGTCCAATGACCTAACCAGGTTAGCAATGTTTGCTATATAAACCTCCCTTGACTCGGCCAAGTTAATAATATTTTCTATATAAACCTCCCGAGGTCCTATAACTCGGTAAGGTCAGCAATGCTTGCAATATAAACCTCCCGAGGTCTTATGACTCGGCAAGGTCAGCAACGCTTGCAATATGAACTTCCTGAGGTTCCATGACTAGGCCAAGTCAACAATGTTTTCTATATGAACCTCCTGAGGTCCTATGACTCGACAAAGTCAGCAATGCTTGCAATATGAACCTCCCGAAGTCTTATGATCCGGCAAGGTCAACAACACTTGCAATATGAACCTCCTGAGGTTCAATGACCTAGCAAGGTCAATAATGTTTCCGCAATATGAACCTCCCGAGGTCCAATGACCCGGCCAGATCAACAATATTTTCTGTATGAACCTCCCGAGGTCCTATGACCTGACAAGGTCAGCAATGATTGCAATGTGAACCTCCTATGGACCCGGTAGGGTCAGCAACACTTGCAATATGTACCTCTCGAGGTCCCATGACCCGAACAGGTCAATAATGTTTTCGATATGAACCTCTCGAGGTCTTATAACCCAACAAAGTTAGTAATGCTTGCAATATGAATCTCCCGAGGTCTTATGACCCGGCAAGGTCAGCAACGCTTGCAATATGAACCTCTTGAGGTCCAATGACCTAGCAAGATCAATAATATTTCTGCAATATGAACCTCCAGAGGTCCCATGACCCGGCTAGGTCAACAATGTTTTTCGTAGGAACCTTCCGAGGTCCTATGACTCGAAAAGGTCATCAATGCTTGCAATATGAACCTCCCGAGGTCCTAAGACCCGTCAAGGTCAGCAACGCTTGCCATATGAACCTCCTGAGGTCCAATAACCCAGCAAGGTCAGTAATGTTTCTGCAATATGAACCTCCCGAGGTCCCATGACCCGTCCAGGTCAACAATGTTTTCTATATGAACCTCTCGAGGTCCTATGACTCGGCAAGGTCAGTAATGCTTGCAATATGAACCTCCCGAGGTCTTATGATGCATCAAGGTCGGCAATGTTTGCAATATGAACCTCTTGAGGTCCATGACCCAGTAAGGTCAGTGAGGTTTGTGAAATGAAGCCCCAAAATTCATTGACCCGGCGGGGTCAGTGGAAAAGAACCCCCACAAGGTCGTCTAGACCCGGTAGGGTCAATTGAATTAAAAGTCCCCCCGAGGTCATCTAGACCGGCGGGATTAAGTGAAGATCCTCAAGGTGCAAAACGTTTATAAGTTTTAGGATCCGCAGGACCCAAGACCCTTGATCTTTAGGGTCCAAAATCTTTAGAGTCTGTGTGACCCAAGGCTCTTGACCCTTAAGGTCGGGGAAAAACTTACAATTCTCAGGGTCACGCAATCCAAGACCCATGACCTTCATAGTCAAAATCTTTATGTCCGCATGACCTGAGACCTTTAACTTTTAGTGTCTGGAATTTTGAGACTAATTGGATTTCTGTCAATTAAAACTCTCTCACCAACCTAGGTTGATACACATTTTCTTTGTCAATTAATGTGCTGAACTCCAATATCACTCAATTCATTGATTTTCAAACACTCAATGAACTAGAGGACTTATATGCATATCTAATTTTAAAATTCATTGTGTCGGGCTTCACTCCTACTCAATAAATTTAGGGTACTTATAATATGGGTATAATATATAAATAACTCAATAAATATGTACAAATGTATATAACCTAAACCCAATATTTAAAGCTCAAGTCCACTACACAAAACCCTAAATACTACATATAAATACCCAAACACAACTATAGCCATTCATTCTCTTACCCAACCAAACCTTATCCCTATTCTATATTTTCTCTCTCTAAAAATGTCTCTCTTCATCTCATCACCTTTCCTCTTCTTAAAGTCTAATGGCAAGAAGAAAAAGCATCTTCTTGCCAACAATATTTTAAATCTGGAGTTTTACTCCATTTCAATGCCAATGTGCAAAGAATACACAATGTAAAGTTTTAGAAATGAAACGTAGAGTGTGCCTTTATTTAACTTCCAATCAAAGTGATTGAACTTGAATACGCAAACACTACCCCTAAGACTTTGATTGCTTATAATTTAATGTAGAACTTAAAAATTTAGTATACAAAGGATCAAAAAAATTACAGCAAAAGGAAAGTGAGAAATTGCATTGGTGACCTATACTATTCGGAATGGACATTAGTAATATATGGCTATGAACAATTGCATTGATACCCTATGCTATGCGACGAATGTTGATAGACGATGACTACAATTCCTCGTGTATGACGCTCAACATGGATGCAAGACGCCACTACGATACATTGATGTCTCATTCTGAAGTAGTGAGTGATGACTATGTCTTAACAATACTTCAAAGAAAATACATTGAAAATCCCATTTCTAGCGGAATGAACATGAATATGATTATTCAAAAGGTGATTTTCTACACTATGAACTAAGCTAATTTTGGTTTATTCTAAGCTAAACATTGAGGAAGTGTTGACTTCTCGAAGTTGAAGAAGTGTTATTGATTGTTGTTGGATGTTTGTACAATGTTGCTTGTGAATGCGCCTCTCTTTTTATAGCTCTAGCTTGCAACAAAATTTTCACTTTTTTGGGGTTGCTTCTTCATTCAAATTTCAAATAGCTAGGTATTCATCACATGCCCAATTTCCTTGTCAGTTGTTTATGCAACATCCCTTAAAAATCCTTTAGATAAGAAGACCATCCCTTATCTATTTATTTGTGCACATGGTCTTTTATTATGAAGACAAACAGAACCTTAAATATCACAAGAAAATTCTAAGAACCATATTTTTTTAAAATTGTTTTTACTTTTTTTTTAAAAAAAATTATATTTTAATTGCATATTTATTTAAATTTCTAATACTAATCTAATTTTAATCTAATCTCATATAATAGAAAATACTAATAGAAGAGAAAAGAACTATATTTTTATGTATACTTTCCCAATACCGTTGCTATGGCAAGCTTTATGTAATCAATTGGATTAGATAGACATCATATAGATTATCGAAAAAAATCTCGAATACCCACCACGGTGCGAAAGTAAAGATCTTCCAAAAAATGAATTCCTATTCAAAGAATGCATAACTGTATGAATAAGCTCATACTACCTCGTCAATTTATTTTGTTTTTCTTGCAAATACTAGAAGTTTTAATTCTAATTCGAATTCCATCTATGAAGATTAAAAATTTTTAAATGCATTTTTGTGACTGGTCACTGCAAGATTTGGTTCATTGAGAATTTTTGAATTTTCAAGATTTCAAATGTGTCCTATGCCACCCACGAATCAGATTTGTTTTCAAAGTTAAAAATTATTCTAAGTTTAAATTTCAATATTTAAGATTCAAGTTGTTTTCATGCTTTATCAGAAGATGACGATAATAAAAGACCATGTTTGGATGGTATTTTTGTCTAGGATTATATACCAATTTGATTAGGCTTCTCATTTATCTGGCTTGGTTTTGTAGGGATTGTATGGAGTTATAATGTACTATGAATTACTTATCATATGTAATTCCAAGTGTATTTTAATAGTATAATTGATTTCATTGTTCATTTGTTACTTGATTGACGTACAAAATTAAGTTGAATAGATATAAATAGGTTTCTATCTGGATGTACAAACAATCAATGAAAATATACATTAACATAAAGTTTCATATAAGGATCCTGTTAGAGCCAAGGAAGAGAAATCGATTTATAAGGAGTTGCTTTTATGTTATGTGAATTCTGTGTTTATCAACCTATCAAAAAAAAAAAAAAACATTTTTTAAGATTTTTAATAAACAATATTACATTTTGTATAAGTTGAAGGGAGTTTCAATTTTTTTTTATAATTTTCTTATAGAAAATTATTCATCATATATCAATTGATTTCATCCATATTTTCAAATTAAGAAAACCAAATATCATATCAATTATTTATATATTCAAATTAAAAAAAAAACAAATTATCATATCACTGGACTGCAAGTAGTCAATGGTATACAGAAACCATTAAGAATCAGTTGTGATAACAAGGCCATTGAGTTGTATGCATAGAACAACCGAAGTTCGTCTAAGTCAAAGCACATGGACATAAAATATTTGGTTGTAAGAGAAAGAGTTCAGAGCCTTCAGGTGTCAATAGAACATATTAGTACAAACTATATGATTGTGGATCCGCTCACTAAGGCATTGCCTTCTAAGGTGTTTAATGAACATATGGTCCATATGGGTGTCATTAGGATAGACGACATATCGCTCTCGTATGAGTTTGTTGTTTGGCATAATGCTTTTGACATGATTTACATACTGTACACACTAAAGATTTATGAGATTTATGAATTTCATGCTTGATTTGATGCTCTAAAATAAAATTGTTGGCTTTTCATTACAATTTTGCATAATGTATAGGAAAGTGTTAAAGACT
>CM047870.1:12252151-12289512 GCA_026212405.1 Petrea volubilis
TGAAGATCCTATTTATAAGAAAGAGTATCTTACCATGTTTATTTGATAAATTGGCACAATTGGATTAGCCCTTCATTATTTTCTAACATTCCACTTTCTTAATGACATATGTGATTTTTTATTTTTTTGGGAAAGGAATCATTGAATTGTTATTATTCAATCAAAGTGTCCGAAACAACAATGGATGAAGCAAAATCATGGATATCATAGTCTCCTTCGCTAAAACTAGAAAGTGCCTAGCTAAAATATGAGCTCCGTATTCCTATTCAAACTCAGGAAATTGACCACTTGGGAATATGGGATAGAACTTCACGGATGTCTTGTATCAAATTACCAACCATTGATGAACCCGCCTCAGTAAGGAGAACTTGGCCAAGTACTTGCTCAATCACATTCGATCAGACCATTGCTCCAACCCCGACGATGAACAAGGGAAACAACCACATATGCAGGCTTTAATGTATTTTGGGCAAAACCGGCTCAACTCGTGCCGTGAGCACCACGACATTCACTGCCCCCCACGTCCTGAGCTATAACTTCCTTACCGAATTTGAGATGATCTTTAAAGATGGCACCATCAAATTTCACCTTGATACAAAGGCCCTTTGGGACGTTGCTGTGGAGCTGGGTATGGGGGGTGCAAATAGCACGTCGAAGAAGACCTGCAGACAGTTAAGTGCAAAACTTGTCACTTCCATCAGCGACGTAATGCTTCATTCATGAGTTAGAAATTTATTGAAGTTCGGGTGTATGTAATTTGAATTGCCAAAATAATAATATTTGGCTTCTTTATTTATATGATATGATTTTTACTGTCAAATATTTTAACTTAAATTTTAATTTTGAAAGATTCTAAAATATAAATACAAATATAATTGGTTAGTTTAAAAAATATTACACATATTAATGTATAATTGGCAAAAAAAAAAATTCAATGCCAACAAATGTATCTGCTTCCTCTACAAAATTTCTCGTTTTTGAAGTATTATACATGACAAAGAACAGCGACCAAAAACGAATTATCTTGAGAAAGTACTTGCTATCTTGAATTTGTTTATTTATTGGTCCAAATAGATGGTAAAAAAGTCGAAAACCCCACGAAAAGAAAACAACAGCATTTAAAAGAATTTTCCGGTTTTTACCTGTAAAAATTTAGTCCCACGCAGCACCATGGCTGCTTTTGACTTTGACCTTGTCTTAACCAGCTAAGAACAAGGAAGTGGAAATTTAATCCGAGTATTATAAAGAAATTTCTGAAAAACCGCCGTACTGGAAAATAAATTCAAGAAAAAAATTTTTCTGCGTCAACACTCAACAGCCAAGAAATAAGAGAGACTTTCAAGAACAAAGCAAAAGATTTTGATTGTTCAAGTACCCTTGTTCTCAACTCTCCCACCGTAAGCTTTTGCAAATTCTTGATTTTTTTCCGTTTCTTGAAAATCTTTTGTTTCTCCTCCTCTTTGATTTATCTGCTTGTGCAATTTTCAAGAATTGATTTTGAGGGAAGATATATGCTTCGTCTATAGTTTTACTGTATTTAGCGTGAGATAATTGAAGTTGCTGATAGTAGTTATTGTGGGTTTCTTTTAAAAAACTATGGGTTTTCGAGTTTAAGTCAAAAGACTCAAGCTTTATGCTTTAAATTTGGTGAAAAGTGGGAGATTTTTGATAAGGGCATAAAAGAGGAATATGGGGTCATGTGTATTGATTGAGACATTAGTGGGATTCTTGATCTTTCTTTGAAAGTGGGTTTTTCTGCATTTGGTGTAGCTTTTTATGTTAGCCTTGCTTATTTTTCTTGATAAATGAAAAAGGGGGTCTTTTTTCTCCCCTTTCTTTGAAAAGATAGAGAGAAAAATGCAATCTGGCTTGGTTTTCTGAAGATTGACACATATTTAGATTGTGGATTTGTGTTGAAAGAAAGGATAGAAGCCTCTCTACTGGTTCTGATAACTTTTGGTTCTTCTTCAAGTTGACTTATAATAATTCATTTTGAGATTTCGGAGAGTGGAATTAGGGTTTATTATCCAAAATATGATCAAGCAGATACTTGGTAAGATTCCTAGGAAGCATTCAAAATCTGCTGTAGACCCGAGTCCCTCTTCGACAACTTCTTCAAAGAGAAATGAAGGAGGAAATAAGAAATTAAGCACTGCAGTTGACGAAGTTATTTCAGCTCCATATTCTGTTTTGACCATTGGAAATATCCCACAAGACAAGTTTCTTCAAGATAAGAACTTGAGGTCAAATGGAAATCTCAGCTCTGCTTCATATGAATCCTTACCAAGTTTTAAGGATGTTCCCACTTCAGAAAAGCTGCACTTGTTCATCAGAAAGGTGAAGATGTGTTGTGTTGTGTTCGATTTTATGGACCCTACAAAGAATGTTAAAGAAAAAGAGATCAAGCGACAGACTTTGGTGGATTTAGTTGAGTATATGACTTCTTCAAATGGGAAATTTACTGAAAATGTAATGCAAGAAGTTGTTAAGATGGTGTCAGTAAATATATTTAGAGAATTCACTCCTCAACCGAGGGAGAACAAGCTGTTAGACGGCCTTGATTTGGAAGAGGAAGAGCCTGCAATGGACCCCGCCTGGCCTCATTTGCAAGTTGTCTATGAATTTTTGCTCAGATTTGTCGCCTCGCCAGAAACTGATGCAAAAATTGCAAAAAGATTGATTGATCATTCCTTTGTTTTAAAATTGCTTGATCTCTTTGACTCTGAAGATCCCAGAGAGAGGGAGTATTTAAAAACCATACTACACCGAATATATGGGAAATTCATGGTGCACCGCCCTTTCATCAGGAAATCCATCAATAACATATTTTACGGTTTCATTTTCGAAACTGAAAAACACAACGGTATTGCTGAGTTTCTTGAGGTTCTTGGTAGTATAATTAATGGGTTCGCTTTGCCACTGAAGGAGGAACATAAGCTGTTTCTTGTGCGGACTTTAATACCCTTGCATAAACCTAAAGGTTTGGCTATGTACCATCAACAGTTGTCGTATTGTATTACGCAGTTTGTGGAGAAAGATTGCAAGCTTGCTGATATTATTATCAGGGGACTGATAAAGTATTGGCCGGTGACAAACAGCTCTAAGGAAGTTTTGTTTCTTAATGAGCTTGAGGAGGTCTTGGAAGCGACACAGGGGCCAGAGTTCCAACGCTGCATGGTACCTTTGTTCCATCAAATTTCACTTAGCTTGAATAGTTTTCATTTCCAGGTACTTATTATTTTTGTGATCATGTTTCTCTTTTTTAGCGTTTTGGTTATTTTCCCAGTATTACAATGCCCTTGATTATTGATCCTTGTCTCTGTAATATTTATATGAAGTGGGGTTGGGATTGTTGAACTAGGTGTAGAATATACCCGGACATCTCATGCTACCTGTCTTGTTTTTTCAACTTTGAATTGTATGCAGCCTTGTTAGTGTGGTTCAGTCAGTTACAAAGATGATAACCTGTCATTTTTCAGTATCAATAATCGCATATCTTGATATTAACTGCAGTCGGATGATATACTAAACTTGAAAATAGGACTGTCTTCAAATAATTGAAATGAGACTGTGCACAGCCAGTCAATTATAGTTGGTGGGTGTTTACGTGCATGATTTTAGACCTATGAAGTAGTTAATTTGTTGAGACAAGAAGAGATGAATGCGCACAACCAAGTTTGTTTGGTTGCCTAAGAAAAGAAGAATGAGAAAATGAATGGAGAGAAGAAAAACGATGAATATGTTGGACAAGGAAAGAGGGCCAACTAGGCTTTCCTCTCATTCTCCTGATCTTTTTGGGAGGACATTGAGTTTCTTCCAATTACATTACATTTTCCCTCAAGTTTTCTTTTCTTTAGTATTTTCCCGCACAACCAAACAGCCAAAATTATTTTTCTTGACATTTCATTTATTTCCCTTACCAAAATTCTTGTACCAAACATAGTTTTATGGTTTTGTGTGGTTGAATGATGGTAAAACTAACACTTGCCACAGCATGGATGGTCATGTGATATATATGTAACTTCCAATCTCTGTGTTCCATCACTTCCATCCCAAACTTAATATTCATCAAATGGATATTTACATCTGTGATTAAGATGAATAACAATCATGTACTATTATTATAAATGGTTTGCTTCGTAGACTAGAATAAGCTGGTTTGTTATTGAGAAATTCGTCATGGTTTTTGATATTGATTTAGTTTCCTTTTTTATGCTGAAAAGGTCGAGTTGGTTCAGTATGTATTGTCTATTTAGCTGACACCGGTGTTAGCATTATATGCAAAAAATGGCACCCTCATTTCTGAATCATTAGTTGTCAAATGCATTTTTACCACACAAAGCCAATAGTATTATATGTGCTTCAATTTTTAAGAGCTTTGCAATTATATAAATATATTATATGCCCCTTGTTATTTCATCAGAAAGTGATAGCCCTAATTTCTAAGCACAGTAAACCAAGTATTGACGAGGCTGTTATCCAGTTTTTGTTAGTGTTGGCCTAAACCTGGAATTTGCTATTATTGATGGCAAGCTTCATTACCACATTTAAGAGTCTTCAGGAACTGTGTTCCATTACAGTATTACCTGGTGGCAGACGTCTTAGTACAAATATATGCGTTCACATTTAACAAGATTGTTGCCTAGCTACCTGTTATAGTTACTTGATATTGAATAAAGTGACAGGTGTTCTAGTTGTATCTGTCTGACAGAGCTAACAATTTCTTCCAAATATTTTTCGAATCTATAGTAATGAGATAGACACTACTTCAGATTAGCTAATTTTGAGTTTTTATCATGATTCTTGGAGCAGAAAATCGGAGATCACATCATCCTTTTTATTCCCTAGATTTCAAGAGACATCTTTCATTTTGATGGGAATAATGAGGGGGAATGGTAGAAACAAAAATATAAATAATAGAGATTTATTTAGATAGAATATTGATAGTAGTTATTCTGATTAATTGGAAAATTAATTGATTCTATTTCTTAGTTGAATTTCTATTTCCTTACTGTTAGAAACATTAATATTTAATGTCTCTACTCTTCAAGAGCTTAAGCTCTAATCATTCAACATAGTATCAAAGTCAATGTCAGTTAAACAAGAGGTCCTGTGTTTGAACTGCACCTCCACCAGTTATTTGAAAAAAAAAAAGGTTTCACATGCAAGGCTTTCCATGTGGGTGCGTGTGACAAATATTATATATTTAACATCTCTCGTATTTAATGGCTTATACTTTCAAATGAGACGACCATTCAATATTTATTAGATTATGACTATTTTATTTTGTAAGCCTACAGATATATGAGCTTATCTCTCATTTTGTCACCTTGATGCATTGAATTGACGCTTGATATTTTAGTACAATTTTCCTTTTGCTCTTTTCTTTTCTTTGTTAACTTGTCATATATCTCAATGTTACTCTTAGATTGCAGTTTTCAAATTACTATTATTTTGCATATAGGTGGCTGAGAGGGCTTTATTCTTGTGGAACAACGATCACATCGAGAACCTGATCAAGCAAAACCGCAAGGTTATACTGCCTATCATCTTCCCTGCATTGGAGAGAAATGCTAGACATCATTGGAATCAGGCTGTCCACAGTTTGACCCTCAATGTTCGCAAGATCTTCCATGATCTCGACCCTGATCTATTCAATGCATGCCAGATCAAGTTTCAGGATGACGAATCAAAAGAAAACGAGATCAAACAGAGACGTGAAGCCACATGGAAACGTTTAGAAGAAGTTGCTGTGAAAAACGCCACAAGTAATGAAGCTATTCTGCTTAGCAAGTGACGATACTTTGTTTCCGCTCGTTTCCTCTATTCCCGGTCATTCCCCTGTTTTTTGAAGTTGTTCCTTTTCTTTTTCCTCATGGTTATTTTCTTGATGAGTTTGTTTGGAGCGTGGTAGATGTAGCTCTTGGCGTCACTTCTTATTTATTTTATTTTATTTTTTATTTTGAAGACGTGCCAAATTTGAGTTGCTTATATTTTGCATATGAGCACATTAAGGGTATTTGTTTCTTCCATTTATTGTAGTGTGGCGATTTGATATATCTGCATCATGTATAAGCTGAACCGAATTATCTATAGTTAGTGCTGTCAAATATTTACCTTTCTTTCTTCTGTAAGTCGAGGAAAAGGTTCACTTTCGTGCAAAATTTGGTGCCTTATGATTACAAAAATTGATTTGATTATCGATGATTTGACTGTGAAAGATGGTGTATTCGTGTGCGTGCGTGCGTGCGTGCGTTTTCCTTGAAATACTGAATTGGAATTGTTGAGATTCATTAAGTTCATTGGCACTTTGTACAGTGCCAAAAGGGGACAGAGTATTTGGTTCTATCATCTCTGTTATTCCCTAACGTTTAGAGGAAATTACACCTAAGCCCCCCGATGTTTGTTTAATTACACTTACCACCCCTGCCGTTGATGTCCGTTCAAGAAAACTCAAACGGAAGTTGAGTAATTACCAACACAGCCTCACGGTTTTAAAAAAAAAAAAAAAAAAAAAAAAGAAAGGCCGATAAAGCCTTAAAATGAAATGACTCTTTTGCCCCTCGTCGAGTCATGATTCTCTAATGCATAAATAATTAATCATTGAATTCTTTCATTTATCCTATTTCAACCTGAGATTTGATGTTCATTGTTGAATTCAATGCATTAAGTTTGACCTTTGGAGGACAAATCTCATGTTTACTTCAAGAAAACAAGCTAGGGCAAGAAATTTTCAAATGTTAAGAAGAATATAAAAAAAGTGAATTGAATTTGATGGCAAAGTGAAATGGATAAAAAATAGCATGCGAATGAGTGGAATGGAATGGAGAATTTAAGGAATAAAAGGGTATAGTTAAAAGACTTTTTATGGCAACCCCTCTAGAACTATATGTTGACATTTTTGACCACATGTAACTCTTGAAATTAGTGTTGGGAATACTATAGTTGGCTTGCTTTGAATTATGAAGTGGATGAAATTGACATTTAGTAATTGGATAAGATAGAAGGACTCTATGGAATTTTGAAGGTTGGGAATAATTAACTTCCAAAGGGCTTCAAAGATTGATATTATTTTATAAGGGAATGCTTTATTGTTTATCAATCGATTATAATATTTATTATTACTAATTATCAAATAGAAAGAAACATTAAATAAACTATTATTGTATCAATTAGTATTAATTATCAAATACAAATACAAAAAAACTGCCATAAAATTAAATATAACCTGCTAATTAGCAAATTAATACCCACATTCATGAGATTCAAAAGAACTTGACTTCTTTATATGTTGGTCGATGGGCTGCCACTTTACCACGAGACAAGGCTTAATTGGCTCAAAATTTCACGTTTACAATGATTTATAAAAAGTTAGTACTGCCAACCCAACGGTACTTTTAAAATTTTCTTAGCAAATCATAACATTTTCTCTAATTTTATTTACAAGCAGTAACAATTTTCATCGCTAAGTTTTCTTTTTCATTTCATTCAAATTAATCACTTAATTTGAAAAAAAAAAATCGAGACTCCTTGGAAGCACCTGTTAATTGTCAAGAAAAGTAATGAGTGCAGTGTAAATAAATAGAAATCGAGCAACTACGGAGCTTGAGTTTGATGAGCTTCAAATTTTGGGCTCGGACTCAAGTGAAAAATATCAAGTTCGAGTTTGACTCATTTATTCATAAAAAAAAATTAATTCAATATAATTATTATTTTTGTTATTTTAAAGTCACATAAATATCCTTCTTAATAAACATGATTAATATATTATAATATTATCAATTAATTTCACCTTACTTTAATAAATATTATGATGTTATATTTTTATTATAAATAATAATTTAATCAATTTTTAAAAAAACAAACATTATAAAATAGAAAGCTTCCAAATTTATTCATAAATTTTTGAATTACTATACTTACATTCGATTTTTTGTACTCAAATAGGTCAAGCTCGAATCAAGTTTAATGAGCCAGCTCGACTGACCTTACAGGGACAAAAATGGTGTGAGTTGTGACCATGATTAACCAGCTCATATGAAATTCTGATTTCCAATAATGGAGGTACAGTTAATCGATGCAGCCACCTCCATCTAGAAACAGCCAAAAGTCCAGCTTGGCACCTCCATGTAATCACTGTATATGCACACACATATTTTATATATATAAATACATCCGCCATTCAAACTCATGAAAGTTCTCTCTCTCCAGAAGCTCTCATCATCACGTAGAATTGAACCAGTCTCCTCTCTCTCTCTCTCTCTCTCTCTCTCTCTCTCATACATGTGAATTCAAAGCATTTTATTCATGTTCTCACATGCGGATATATATATATATATATATCCATATACCTGATTTTCGTTGATTATATATGAGTATATTTCTGCGTGTGAGTCGGAAATGCCGAGCGTGACGGCGAAATTGTACAGCGTCTTGTTCAAATTCTTCCTCAAACGCAGGCTACAAGCCCTGCTCGTAACACCCATCGAAAATCCTTACGGCGTCGCTTCGCGGCCAGATGAGGCCGTAGCAGCCGCCAACCCCAGCTTCTCCGGAGATGGTGTCGCCACCAAGGACCTCCACATCGACACCCTGACCCCCCTCTCGGTCAGGATTTTTCTTCCTGATTCGGCTATCATTTCTCCTAAAACGGTTCCGGATCTTGGGGTCAGGGATTTGGAGAAAGTTTCGGAAAATGGGGTTGTTTATGGGGGCTATTTGCCGGAGAAAAACGGGCGGAATTGTCGGAAATTGCCGGTTATTTTGCAGTTTCACGGTGGAGGGTGGGTGAGCGGCGGGAGTGACACGGTTGCGAACGATATATTTTGTAGGAGGATAGCGAAACTGTGCGACGCGGTGGTTGTGGCGGTGGGGTATAGGTTGGCGCCGGAAAGTAGGTATCCGGCTGCGTTTGATGATGGGGTGAAAGTATTGAATTGGCTGGGCAAGCAGGCGAATTTGGCGGAGTGTAACTTGTCAATGGAGAATGGGAGGATTGGAGGTGGAGGAAGGGGTGTAGGCGGCGGCGGAGATGGGCGGAGGAGGCAGCTTGTTGATGGGTTTGGGGCATCCATGGCCGAGCCGTGGTTGGCTGCTCATGCGGATCCATCAAGGTACATGTTTTGATTCTAAGCAAAGCTGTTTCTATCAAATATCGTGGAAAAGAGAATGAAGTTCTGTATGTAGATAGAGTTCCTTGCTTAGTTTTCACCCAAAAAAAAAAAGAGCTACTTGCTTAGTTGTATGCTATATCTGAAATTAGTGTCAGTTTGCGTTTAATTTGTTCGATTAAATGCCCCTGGAGTTTTTGGTAACTGGCAAATAGCTTGTAGATGCAAACTTAACACTTCTTGAAGTTAAACTTTTTGTTTTCACTTTTATCAATGCTTTTCTTTTCTTTATATGAGAGTGACATTTGATCTTTATTTTATGGAAGAACTTCAGAATTTTCACCAGCAACAGAAACATAACTATTAATATAAGAAACTTGAAAAGTGAAGCATTTCTTGGTATGAACTTGCCTTCATTGTGATTAGTTTTATTCATTTGCTCCTTTGTGTATTTAATTGGCTCCTCTTGAGCCATTAGTGTAGCTGAGTCAAACTGGGCGAAAGCTTAATCAGGATCATCAAAACTTTGCAACTGTTAGGTTAGCGTAATTGCTGAAGCTAAAGTAGCCAATCAATTGGTAACTAATGCTGAGCCAGCCTATTATGCTTCTCCTATAAGCAAATTAGAGCTTTTCTTTTAGGTAGTATGAACCTGGTCTTGGGTCCTTTCCATGCACCAAATGATCCGAATTGTTCTATATTATCCATGTAAATATTTTCATTTTCCAAATAAATTCAAGATTTTGCACAATCTGCACCATTTGGCACATGTAGGGCCCCCAAGACTGGCTTCATATACGAACTTTCCTTTTCTTTGTCATTGTGACGTGACCTCATTATACAAGTACTGGCAATTTTCTCGTATACATAGTTGCTAATTGACGAATTTCACCATTAGAATTGCTACAATTTCTTCTTTCTGTCACTACGTCACATTATTTGGTCAAAAGAGGCTGATCTGGTGAGAGATCTTTAAACAGGTGTGTTCTTCTTGGAGTCAGCTGCGGTGCAAATATAGCCAACCATGTTACAGAATATTCAGTCAAAGCAGGCAAGCTTTTAGACCCCGTAAGAGTGGTAGCTCAAGTCCTCATGTGCCCTTTCTTCATTGGAAGCACTCCCACACCTTCTGAGATCAAAATGTCCAATTCGTACCTCTACGATAAATCCATGTCTTTGCTAGCATGGAAACTCTTCCTACCAGAAGAGGACCTCAATTTGGACCACCCAGCAGGCAACCCACTCCACCCCGGGAGAGAAGTACCCCTCAAGTACATGCCACCAACACTGACAGTTGTTGCTGAACATGATTGGATGCGTGATCGGGCAGTTTCGTACTCAGAGGAGCTTCGGAAGGTAAATGTACATGCCCCCGTTCTTGATTACACGGACACAATTCATGAATTCGCAACCCTTGATGTGCTCCTCAAGACCCCACAAGCCAAGGCTTGCTCTGAAGATATTGCGATATGGATGAAGAAGTATATATCTTTCAGAGGCCATGAGTTCTCATACTAGGCGAATTGTAGATTACACCAGAAACCCGTTTTCGCTCTCTTCGTATTGGAAGCGGGGGTAGGTTGGGGAAGTCAGTTCTGGCGGAATCGACTTTAGGATCCTGTGAATTGGCTTAGTTTACATGGAAAGCACCGAGACACGGTGCAAGTTTCTGTTGTACAGATTGAGATAGTAATTTTTTGTTTTTCTTTCTTTTTATATTGTGTTGCTGGAGTTATATCAGATTTGCAGTTTGTTCTTTTTGACATTGTTGAGCTCCCACTTTGCACAGGAAGAAGGGTATAAACATGGCTCAACTCTTTTGTAAATTGTTTTCTTATTTATTTATTTATTTTTATAGTATTACTGTGACTTGTTTATAGTATTTGTATTGAAGTCAACAGTTTTCAGGAATTAATCCTTTTGTTGTTTGCTCGCGTGATTTGAAACTGGTTCTCCAGTTTTGGGCGTGTACCGTTATTTTTGCATTTGTTTAGCAAAAATATAAGTAAGATATTAACTAATTTTGTAGATCATGTTGACTCTAATTAAAATTTAATGAGAAAGTATGACATGACAGAAGGGTACATTTGTGGGAAAATTTACATTAATTGTTCATTGTTTTACATACGCGTTGTTAAATAAAAGCAAAATTAACATTGCACGCCTCAGGATCTACGGTATCTCAAGTCGTGTAAGTGAACAACATAACTTCATTTTTTTTTGATACAAACCATTCATATTATTAAGAAACATCCGCCAGTACAAAGTTCAAAGTAGAAGTAGGAATATTCGTTAGTCCCTCATAATTAGGGAGAGTTCCTAGCTAAATTATGCGCCACGTGGCTAATAATAAGGGAATGAAAAGAAGGAAATATACACCGAATATTAGAGACAATGCCACCCACTACAGATAAGTCTTCCTCGCCACTTTTCAACCGAGAAATCAAGGAGCTATTATCTCCCTCAATCCACACTTTAGACCACCCCTATGCGCTGCAAAATCTACCGCTTCCACAGCCGCTTAGCACTCAACATGATGAGGGTCCAAAACATCCAGCACCCTGCTCGTCCTCCACCCCAAACAACCACCCTGGGGTCCCGGCCAACTATGCCAATGCCTACCTCTTTCGAAATGCTAAATACCGCTCCATTGAAGTTTACCTTAATCACGTCCGACCCGGGAGCGATCCAGCACTGGGGCGACACACAAAACTCAGTCGATGCCCGCATCACCCTGCTGCCCATGGAAGCCGAACGGTAACAACGCGCAAACTGAGCGACTTTTGCCATTGTCTGGCTACAATTTTCATGGAGACGACGGTTGCGACTCTGCCATATAGCCCAAGCCGTGATAAAGAACAAACTACCCTGGTTCACATCCAGGTTGTCCAACACCAAACTGATTTAGGGGCAAGGATGCGCTCCGGAGCTTGAGATCACTCCCCAAGGCAGGTCCGATAAGCCCCATACCTAGCGGGTAAAAGCACAGTGCACTAGTACGTGTTTTATGTCCTCGACTGCTGCTATACACGTGAAACATTGGCTGCCTGCAGCTGATTTCCTTTTGACAATATTTGCGGCTGTCGGCACAATATCACGGCTCACCCGCCAAGCAAAGATTTTTACCTTGGGCGGAACACGCACGTTCCACATCAACTTCCAAAGGGTAGACTCTAGGGCCACTGAGCTATGTACCTGCTGTTCACAATCCATGATGAGATGGTACGCGCTCTTGATAGTAAACCGTCCATCCTTGCTATAATGCCACACCAATCTATCTGGGCAAGGAATTCGAGGCAATGGAGTACTAAGAATAAGTTCTGCATCCTCCGGCCAGAAAGTAGAGATCACATCCTCCCGTCTCTAGGTGTTCGTGTTTGCGTCCATAAGCTGATGTACCCACTCCCTTTTCTCCCCGTCACGCCGCGGTGTAAAGGGTCTAAACAAAGTTGGTCTGTTCAGCCACCGATCATCCCAAATCTTCACCGTAGAGCTATCTCCAATCCTCCACCTAGACCCCATCACTACAACCCGGTAGGCATTCCAAATACTCCGCCAAGTGAGCGATGGTGTAAAACTCAAATTGGCTTGCAATAGATCATTACGTGGAAAATACTGATGTTTTAAAACTTGTGCCACGAGGCCATCCGGGTTGTTGAGCAATCTCCATACCTGTTTGGCTAACAACACCGTATTAAAATAGCAATCATCCCTTCAATCACCTCAATGAACAAATCTGGAAGGTTGAAGCATGCCATAGAGTAGGCCGGTATTGATTGTAGGACAGCTTTAACAAGTACCTCCTTTCCCACTGAGGAAAGATTCTTCTCATTCCATCCTTGAATGTGATGCCATATTTTATCCCAAATTGACGAGAACACCGAGTTCTTGTTTCTCCCAACCACGGTTGGCAAACGCAGATACAAATCATGCTTTGTAGCCAAATTGATGCCCAATGAGTTGGCCAACACTACCTAGTCATCCCGCGTAACGTTCTTGCTAAAAATGGCCGATGAATTCTGATGATTGATCTCCTGGCTTGATACACTAGCAAAGCACCCCAAAACTAGTTTAATGCGCTCGACCGCCTCTTGTGAAGCCTGGCAACACACCAGGGTGTCGTCTGCAAACAAAAGATGAGATATCCTAGGTTTATTCTTACTAACGGCTATCCTTTGAATATTGTTCTTCGCCTCCTCCGATTGCAACAACAAACTTAAAATTTCTGCACAAAATAAATACAGAGTAAGAGAGAGTGGGTCGCCATGGCGAATCCCTCTCCAAGGATGTAGAGAACAAAATTGTGCACCATTAAGCATAAAAGAGAACGAAATCGTGGATATACAGGACATGATCAAACTAACAAAGCAAGTAGGAAAACCCACCTTAACCAAGATAGCTTCAAGAAAGGACCACTCTATTTTATCATACGCCTTACAAATGTCTAGTTTAAGTGCCATAAAACCCACCCTCCCTTTATTTTTGAATTTGAGAAAATAGTTTATTTCAAAAGCGATCAACACGTTATCCGTAATGAGCCTCCCCAGAACGAAAGTGGATTGAGTTTGGGAAATAATCTTAGGAAGGATGGGTTTAAGCCTATTAGCGATCATTTTTGACACAATTTTATATAGTACGTTACAAAGGCTAATAGGGCAAAATTGCATGAGAGATTCAAGTTTTGGCACTTCAGGAATTAACACAAGGTGAGTAAAGTTGATACTCTAACATCCCTATTTTTACACATCAAATAGGTCTAACAACTATATAAAAATCGTTTCTTATGATATACATGCATTATTAACTATATTTCATGTTTTATATGATCTATATTTTGTATGAGAATTATGTGATATGATAATTATGTTTAACATAAACAATTGAATTGATGATACATATATAAATCAAGAAATATATATATGTACATACATGTGTTTTCAAGAAATACAACTTATTAATTTATTTGTAATAAAGTCATATGCATAAATATATTTATATTTCGAAAAAAATAGCTATACATACATGTAATTTTTGAATTTAAATATATATATTATATAATAGGTCATGTTTTATCATATATATATATATATACTTATCCAAAAATATCATTTTCTCCTAATAGATGTTCTTAAATGCTAAGATCTTGATAATATTATTGAAAAACATAACATATTGGATAAATACAAAAATATCTTATCTTATCCTATCCTATCTTATCCCATCTTATCCTATCTTATCACATCATGCATTTATTATAAATTGACCTTATAATATAAAAATCCTATTTCTTGCCCTAATCTCTATAAAAAGGGGCCATTGTCTTTCTTTCCCCCCCCCCCCCACACACACACAAAAATCCCGCCTAAAGCACACACACCACACTCACTCCACTCTCAACACACAAAACACTCTCCATTTATGACATATCTTCCACACACACACACACACACATATATATATATATATCAATAAACCCTTCTTTTTTCATAAATATATACCTATTAGCCTTCTATATACCCCTTTATTTCCCTCACACACTCTTGAAAAGGTAGAATTATTGCATTAATCTCATAAGTAGTATAGGAACTTAGGGATTTAAGTACGAGTTGCTATTCTCGTGGTAGATTAATTATCATTCTTTACAAGTTGAGGGCAATAACTTTATGCTTAACAAATAATGATAAGCATGGAGTTATTATGCCTAAACTCATATTATGTATTATTATGATTTAATTATGCTCTAGTATGTTACTACAAGTTGTTAGAAAGCATGTTTTTAGTTGTATTTAAACTCTATTAGGAAGAAAGCATGCTTAGTAATTGTTTCAAAAATATGGTTTAATATACTTTTATGTTTTAAAGTATATATGTTCTTTATATTCTTTATGTGAAATTATGTGAGAATATGTGCAACATTTTCCTTAAAGTGGATATTAGGTATAAGTTAGTTCATCATGTTATAGAATTACGACCATGTAACTATTGTGTTCCTTAGAGAATGTAAATAGTTAATTTATATCTTTATATACATATGTATAGGTGCACTAGGCTATCTTACGGTAATACTTGTATACATGTCTTGCCTATACATGTAA
The DNA here is from genome assembly GCA_026212405.1 of Petrea volubilis. Lineage (NCBI taxonomy): Eukaryota > Viridiplantae > Streptophyta > Magnoliopsida > Lamiales > Verbenaceae > Petrea > Petrea volubilis. The sequence goes on from CM047870.1 coordinate 12,267,357, forward strand.
AACTAACTTATATGCTTAAATATAGTAATTTGAGGATTATTCATAAACTTGTGTATATACTTACTTATATAATTAAAAGATTAAGATTGTTCTTCATAAACTATACACTACAAGAAAAAACGGTATTTTCGGCGGAATTTTCGGGGGAATTTCGGCGGAACGAATCCACCGGGAAAACCTTGGTCGCTTTTCAATTTTTGGCGGACTTTCGGCGGAATTTCGGCGGGAAATTCCGCCGAAATTATTATTATTATTATTATTATTATTATTATTATTATTTTTTAATTAAATATATTTTCGCGGAATTTCCTGCCTAAATTTTTTTAAATTTTCGGCGGAATTTCGGGGGGAAATTCCGCCGAAATTTATTTAATATTTTTGAAAATAAAATTTCAATCGCCACACCAAGGAGTCGAACCCGGGACCTCGCCCCAACTCGCGCGCGCGTGCGTACACGCCCCCGAAAATATCCCAACTTTTGGAGTTGCTGGGCATCGAACCTTCGACCTCTCGGTTGGCAAACAACACTCTTACCGTTGAGCTATGTTCACTTTGTTGACATAATTCATTACATTATATATTTATATCATACAACAATTCAAATAAAAATAATTAAAACTAATTATTAATAATAATAATACGTTTTTTATTGTTTGAAAATTTTAATATTTTTAAATTTTTAAAAAATTTATATATATAATACATAATATTATATACATATATATATAGCATACAAAATTCATTTAATTCTAATTAAAATAATAATAATAATTCAAATAAAAATAAAAATTTTAAATTTTAATATATTTTAAAAATATATAGAAATATTATTATTTTTATCTAAAAAATATTATTTTTTATTATTATTTTTTAAATTCAAAAATATTATTTTTTATTTAAAAAATATTTTTTTTTAATTTTTTAAATTTTTCGGCGGGAATTTCCGCCGAAAATCCGCCGAAAATTTTTTAAAAAATTATTTTTTAATTATTTTTTATTTAAAAAATATTATTTTTTATTTATTTTTAATTTTTTAAATTTTTAGGCGGAATTTTCGCCGAAAATCTGCCGAAAAATTTAAAAAAAAATTATTTTTTAATTATTTTATTTAAAAAATATTATTTTTTATTTATTTTTAATTTTTAAATTTTTCGGCTGGAATTTCCGTCGAAAATCCCACCGAAAAATTAAAAAAAATTATTTTTTAATTATTTTTTATTTAAAAAATATAATTTTTTATTTGTTTTTAATTTTTTTAAATTTTTCGGGGGATTTTCGGCGGAAAATTCCGCCGAAAAATTTAAAAAATTATTTTTTATTTATTTTTAATTTTTTAAATTTTTCGGCGGAATTTTCCGCCGAAAATCCGCCGAAAAATTTAAAAAAATTATTTTTTATTTATTTTTACTTTTTTAAATTTTTCGGCGGAATTTTCCGCCGAAAAATTTAAAAAAGATTATTTTTTATTTATTTTTAATTTCAAAATTATTATTTTTTATTTATTTTTAATTTTTTAAATTTTTCGGCGGGAATTTCCGCCGAAAATCAGCCGAAAATTTTTAAATTTTTTCTTATTTTTTTTTAATTTTCCGCAGAAATTCCGCCGAAAATCCGCCGAAAAATTCCGCCGAAAATTGAGCATTTTCTTGTAGTGATATACATATATGAAGTTAAAGTTATTTTGAAAGCTATGAATATGTACGCATGTGTAGATATTGCCACTTGTGCATCTATGCATAGTATTCTTCTTAAAGTAGTTATGTTATCCCCTAAAGAATGATTACTAGTTATGGCGTAGTACCCTAACTTTAGCTATTGATGCGAATTCTAGGAGATTAACAAGATGACATAGTCAACCTAATTCATAAACTTAGTGAGACAATAAGCTCTTAAGGTGAGTGCTCATTACATTCCTTGCTAGGGCAATGAATTATATGCTATACATATTATTATTCGTATAGCCTACCCTGTCATATTTATGGTATCCGATCTTTTCGGAATTATATCTTGCTCCTCACATTTCAACGAAATATTTCTCCAAATTATAATCAAGTTATATCTAAAAATATTGCATTTATGATGTTGTCAGTTATATCTATCTCGAAATTATTTTTTGACACATTTGAGATATCATATTTTAATTATATTTTGATGTATCTTGGGTGTAAAAACAAGTTATTGCTTTATCAACAGTTTATGAGCCATATCTATTCCGTTAAATTTCTGTCTACATTTGGGCACGCTCTTTGGAAGTTTGGGTCCAAGTACTTATAAGAGGAATTCTATTAGGTAGAACGGACGGTGGATGGAACCTTTTATATGATACCATTTCATGAAACCAATTTCTACATACAGCTGGAGGATGACTGTAGTAGAGATTGGAGCGATGTATTGCACGGACGCGTTATACATCTCTATTCAGTTTAATGTCAAGGTCGCTCCTTGACGAGGGAGGTATAAGGGTTTCTGTTATGTTTATCTATTTTGGGTAGTCATAAGGTTGGAGATTCTGTTCATGGCTCACAATCAGTCTTGTTCAAGTTTGTATGTACGCGCTTCATACTACAATGTACTTTTCTGTGATTCATTACTTTATTGGTTTTATGGATCTTATTTTCTGCATATATATCTATATGTATATTTCCGGCCTCACTAAGTCATTTGGACTTACTACCCCAAGTTCTTTCTGTTCATTGTCTCAGTTTCAAGAAAAGAGGTTGAGGGAACTCAGTTAAGGTGATCGGTGCATTACAAGTCATTAGTATATAGTCCTTATTCTGTATAAAAGATTCGCTAGTTTAATGGGAAATAGAAGCTCATTATTTAAAGTATTGTACTTGGATAGATTATTACCATATAATTCTATGTAAGTCAATTGCGTATTTATCTTATCACAATTATGTTATTGGGTAGAATAAGTATGCAAGTATCGGGTACCATTCAAAAAAAATAAGTATTCAGCAAGATCGTTGAGTGAGCCCTACTCGTATAGGACGATCCTAGCGAGGGGGGTGTCACAGATACTATCGAGACCAACCATGTCATTCAAATAATCAAGGATACAAGCAATCAAATCTAGACCAACGAGATACCAAAATTTTTGAAAAATAACGGGGGCATGCCGTTCAGGCTAGGGGATTTAAGAGAAAACATCTGACCAAGAGCAGAGGATATCTCATCGGCTTAGTATGGTACCTTGATGCTCCCCACCATCTCCGCATCCAACCTTGTTCCCACAATCTCCAGCGTTTCATCGATTAACTCCTTCGACGGCCGCTTCGATGCAAAAGTCTCCCCAAAATACTTATAAATGATGTTTCGTATCTTGATTAAAGTATCCTGAAACTGCCCTCATTTGTCCTTGAGTCATGAAATATAATTTTGTTTTGAATCGTTGGGATGCCTTAGAGTGAAAATAGGCTGTATTGCGATCTCCCTCTTGAAGCCATCGAACTTTACCTTACTGCTGCCAAAATTTCTCTTCACAATTTCAAGCCTCTTCTAAGCGTTGTCTAATCTCGCTCTCTTTCAATTTTGATTCAGCAGTAACTGTCCCCTCTCTAATCCGAACCAATTTGTCTTCAAGTTCTTGAATACGACGTTTTGGGTCCTGAAATTGCTCCTTGCTCCAGCGTGTTAAACCCAAACAGCAACTCGCTAACCCATTTAAAATATTGGGTTCAACTGCTTCTTGGCCTGTCGTTAGATTCCAGCCTTCTGACACCACGGTCGTACACTCTTTCTTATATAACCACATGGCTTCGAACCTCCACTGTCTTTTCCCAAAAAAATGTTGTCTCGGTGTCGGGATAAAGTCCATTAAGAGGATCTAGTGATCGGAATAGATAGTCAACACAAGCACCACTTTGGAAAAAGGGAATCGTCGCTGCCATGCTTCATTACCAAGCCCCCTATTGAGATACTCTCGAATAGTAAAAAGAGTGGCTCAGTTATTGCACCACGTAAAAATATCCCCATCGAATCCCAAATCGTGTAAATCTACATCTCCTATAGCTTCCCGAAACGCTCTTACTAGACCGGATGCCCAGGGTAATCCCCCCACTTTCTCATCATTACTCAAAATCTTCTTAAAGTCGCCAATACAAATCCACCAAGCCGATTGAGTCCAACTTAATTGATGCAACAAATTCCATGAAAGGTGGTGATTCTGGGCGAGAGGTTCCCCGTAGAAACCAATGAACCTCCAATCCACTAACTCCGTCACTGAAAGGATTAATGCATCACTATGATTCCGAGAACAATCAATAACGATACCCTTAAATCACGTTTCCATAAGAGGGCAAGACCCCCGCTACGTCCTCTAACTTCCACATACACACCAAACATTCCAAGTTTGAATTTTAATCTCTCTATCCCAGACTTGCCACACAGAGTCTCGGATAAAAAGATCACTAAGGGGTTATGTTGTCGGACTACTTAAGAGAAAAAGCTTCGTACTTGGGAGTAGCAAACAGGAAATTATGATTATGGGAAGCAATAAAGTGGTTGGGCTGGGAGAATGTGGGTTGAGAGGTGGATGTTTTTATTTTTTTCATGGGTTGGGTGGATTCTAGGGGTGAACTTTTGTGGATTCGGTTTGTGAGGGCTAAGGGTTGAAGTGGGCTAGTTCTGGGCTGAGGCACATGGGGCTGAATTATCAGGGTGGGTTTAAAGGATGGGTTAATATTTTCTTTTTGAATATGGTAAATTTCCATTAGGCGGGATTGTGGTCTAGAGGGAGTTGGCAAAATTGGAAGCCCAATTTCTTTTGGGCAGGCTTCAGTCGGGTTGACAATCGGGTCATAGGTTGGGAGATTTCTTGTGGGGCTAGGAGATTTTGAGGTAGGCACGTCCTTGGCTAGAAAGACGAGTGTTTGAAAGGTAAGGGGAACAAATATGGCAATTAAATTATCCGCCGATTGGTCAACTGTATCTTCCGGATCTACCAGCTAATTTCTCGATATCCTTTCCTTCCCCCCCCCCCCCCCAACAAATTTTAGCTTGTGCATCCGTGGCTCATCACCAGAAAAAAAGGATATCCGCCTACTACCGGAACTTGAGACTGGTTATGCACGCAACCAAGGCCCTTACGGTGTCTCCATTTCTGGATCCGAGAAAGATTCATCCAATTGCAACGAACATAATTGGACTAGGTGGTCATATTTCCCGCACCAATAACAGAAATTTTGGAGTCTCTCATAAGTGTAGATGACTAACAATTCCTCCCCTGAAAGGCCATGCAGCTTTAACGCTCATTTGAGGGGGAGATCAAGATTCAGGCTTACACGAATCTGAAGAAAATCACCCCACGTTTTACCAGCCGAGTCGAAGTCCACATTTTTGAACCGCCCTATCCAATTGCCAATTTGAAACGCCATCTCCCGCATCATCTTGCTAAGGGGCAGGTTATGAATCCTCACATGGAAATCGCTCCAGCCAAGATCAATGGAGAAAGGATCACTGTCGATATCCATCTTATGAAGCAGCATTAATTGTTTCTCAAAAGACCATGGGGTATTTTCTAACACCCTCCACCGATCCACTGCGTGATTAAATCGCATCAGAAATCTCCCGCTCTCCAACTGTTTCATTTCCATACCCCGAAGAGGTTTGATAGCCCCCGTCATGGTGGATTTGAAAAACTCAAAATTGAAATTCCGAGTAGTCAGGACCCTCCCAACTAGGAAAAATGAGTTCTTAGGGATCTCCCCTCCCCAGATCGGTGCCAATAAGTCCAGCCCCAATTCCTTGTCCTCGGTCAGCGACAGTACCTTGTGCATCCTCTCCAACTCCCCCTCCATCCATATTTTTGAAGCTAAGCAATGGAACGCAAGAATCATGGTTTTATATGGTCATATAACAAAGATCATAAGTCGTCCGAGAATGCCTCCTCTACTAAAGGTACCTAGAATAGGGCCAAAACAAATAGAAAAATCAGAGAAAAGGCTCAAGAGGCAAAAGGGAACAGAAGTCGGAAGGAAACAAACATAATATCAACTTAGAAACAAAATGAAAAAAACCTACAAAACAAAACGAACGAAAAGTAAGAACAGGATGAGAACCACAAACTCTCATAGGAGAGAAGAAACCTTTCAACGGAAAAAAAGACTCTCATAAGAGAGAGAAGTTTTATTACAACCTTCCCTGTCAAAAGGAAAAAAAAAAAAACTTAGAACAACACAACCTCTAATAATGGGAATAAAATGCTTTATTTTAACTATTGAACGTTTCTGACATTGTGGTGAGAAATCTGTGTGTGTGCGTGTGCGTGCGTGTGAGGGAGAGAGAGAGACAGAGAGAGAGTCGAGCTCTCTTGAAGGCCTGCAGACGTGACCCATGCCCCTCTTCAATTATCATTGTATTAGAATTTCCAGAGGACCAAAAATACAAATACTAAAAATTACTGGCTTTCCTGACCTGCCACATGTGCAATAAACGGGACCCACACTGGCAAAGAAAGCCCACAAAATATAAACCAAAAAAGAAAAAATAAGGAAAAAAAATAATGAAAGAGTGATAAAAATTTGTGGATAAGCCTTAGCCAAGAACCCCGTACACATACACACCTTAGTCCCACCTAGCAAAATAGCAACACAATCAAGAATCTGGAAATAAGAGCATTAACAAGTTTCAAGTTTGCTTTGTTTTAAGCATAGAGAGATTTGGTTATGGAGGTGGGAATGTCTTTGAATCCACTGTTGAGATTGCCCGGAAGAACACATGAAGAATCACTCATCAGGCACTCGTTTGTTTCCACAAGAGCAGCCACATCCCACAAGCCATACCAGCAAAAGCAGCATAGATTTATGGTAGTTGAAGCAAAGGGCAAGAAAGGAATGGCGGCTAGACAATACCAGCGGGCACCCCCACCCCCTCTCCCCAAGCTTGAAGATGATGGCAACCCCAAATTTGTTATCTTCATTCGCATGGAAAATGTTTGTTCCCCCCCTCTCTCTCTCTCTCTCTCTCTCTCTCTCTCACACACACACACACACACACACACACACAGACGAACCGAGATTCTTGAAGTTCTTGTTTGACTTGTGTTTCTTGCTTTCTGGGCTATCGTATTTGTTGTGAGTTCGGATTTTCTTACATTCAGCTTGAGGAGAAAATATGTTAATTGTGTGAACTGTGGACATTAGGAAATAGTGATAATTTTAGGGGAAATAATGATTTGCTGTCTAGAAGATCTGGAGTTTAGCACAAATAGATTAAGTAAAAAGTCTTACTTTGGTAAAATGGCAGTAAAGATGGAAACTTTGTTGTTTGTAAGTGTGTGATTGTCTTCTTAGTAGTTTCTTTTGGCGTAGCTTGCTTGTTGTCTGTAAATTATTTGGTTGATTAGATAGTCTTAGCTCTTTGTGATCTGTGGCATTTTATGAAAAATAGAATAAACCAATTAAATCCACACGAAGGTTTTTATTGAATGACTGCCTCATGTAAAATTTAGCTCTTTCCTTCGGCGAAGCCTTAAATGTGAGGACATTGTAATTGGCTTGGCTTTGCTACCATATGGAACCGCTGCTCTGTCTAAAATTTTAGCTGTTAGGAAAGGAGGGATATTATATTAATTCTAGGTTTGGACGTTGGATTTTGAAGAGGATAAGTCGAAGGAAAATGAAAAATGACCAAGAAGTAAAGCGTAGAGTACTATTTTTGAAGCGAGGATTTGTTTTCATTGCTAAGATCCAAGGACCAAATATGGTGTGAATATTTAATCTCTCGTAATTCTGTTGTGCAATTTGCTTTCTTGAAGGGCTGGTGAATATGCACCTATCTTGCTTAAGTTGTTCTAGTATTTGTTTTTCTGAAGCTTGTGGTTTGTAGTTCTGAGAATTTGATGTTTTGTTCTTGCTCAGGTCTACCTTTGGTACCCACTTAATATAGTAACTGGTGGCACAACGGCAAAAATCATGGTTGCTGCAAAGGATAATTTTCTTGGGAAATATATTTACAAAGACACTCTTGCTAGGAACCTTGCAGCAGTTATTTATAGAGTGGGTTTCATACTACTACTAAAATTTTGTTACATTCATTAGGTTTATTTTTATACTTTTGCGCAGTAGTTTAATCTCTAATATCTTTGCCATTACAATTTGACCTTTTTTTTTGAAAAAAAAAAGATAAAATAAAATTAAAGAAACTACATATGCTTATGTGTATCCTCTGTTGATACAGGATGAGAAGGAAATACAGAAGATGGCTATGAAACAGTTTCGTGTGTTACGGTCTGCAACGGAGTTTCGATATGGCTACAAACTTGTTGTAATGTTTCTCATCTCGACTTGGAATTCTATATTGGTTTCAGACTCTGATGATGAAAAATTAATAATGAAAAGAAAAGGAACATTAGTGCTTTTTCATTTTTCTGAATTTCTATGCGTTGAACATGCATTCAGGAAAACAACAATTTGAGGGCTGCACTAGCTGCAAATGATGTGATTGAGGTAATGAATTAATCGTCGAAAATTTCTTATTTTTCTTTAGGATCACAATCGTCCGCAATGCGGCTATACTTGCTCTTCAAAATGAGAGTGGAGTTTGGTTTTACCATTGTATCCTCCTCATACTTCCTGGACGCTTTAATTTTATGTGCTCTTATTTTCCTCTGATCGGCTTATTAAATCAGCGCCATTGGATCCCTGTCTTGTTTCACTCCGACATTTTTCATATTCTTAGTGAGCATCATCTATAATGCCTTAACACCATTCATGGCCAACTCTTTATTTGTCCTGCTTTTTGGCTCCTAACATGTTACATATTTTTCAGCTGCCAACAAAGGATGAGCTCAAAACTGTTGTTGATAAGGTCAAGGACTTCTTTGGCGATGCTAAAGAATCTTTTGGGAAGATGACATTCTTGAACTCAGGAACTGAATCATCGGAGGAAGAGACCAAAAATGATTCTAAAGAAAAATCCACGTGAGTCTTGATGAGCAAACTTTGTGTGTATGTATATATACATATATATATGTATGTATGTATATATATATTGTGGTCTTTTAAGCTCACTATACACTATCATTAGGGTGAAAAGCTGAGGATGACCGGCTGAGGAAGAAGCTGAAGGAGGCAAAAGACTTTTACCAGTTCATGAAAATATACACAGTCAATGCTTGGTGTTAGCATTTTCACATCCCAACAGTCAATCACGCTCAGTTTTGTAAACTAGTTTGATGACAATATTTGTTCATAGTTTTCTAATTTCCATCAGGATATTATTTCACTTTTGTTCTCTTTTATGTTAATGGCCTTGATTTATAATCCACTACTTTTTTTATCTCGTAGTTTGGTTGTTTTGTTGAAGATTTTGAATATATCTTGAATATATCTGAAACTTCTGTGAAGCTTCAATTTCCAAATTAAGGGTAGATCTATATCTCTTAGTAATTAATAATTATTGAAGGGTGGTTAAATACATAAAACCCCTCGAGGTTCCGCCCATTTTCACAAAATTATGCGATAGGAAAAATTACAAGTATCCTGTATCCTTGGAGCGTGTTTGGTAGGGGTTTATGTGTAGGATATATTGTGTATTCTTTGCATAAAATTGTTTGGTCGCAGTTTTTGAAACCCAATATTGTGGGTCAGCTCGAGTTCTAATCCTTAAGTTTGTAGGATAGTGCATTCCAATGGGAGGGTGAATCTCATGATTAGTAGTAGTCAAGATTAAGTTATGAAATTACTCAAGTGACTTTCAATATGCAATTAACGTTATGAAATTACTCAAGTGACTTTCAATATGCAATTAACGTTTTTTGGTGGAGGGAAAAATTAAAAAGAAGCCTTTGACACTTAACTTTCATCTTACATTGTTATTGTTATTATTATTATTATTATTATTATTATTAATTAAAATAGATTACGATATGAAAAAAGTAAAACAATAATCCATGTACCTTTTTAGATGCAAATTATTAATAAAATCCTTATAATCAATTTCTTCCTACAAATCTTTTTTAATTGACAATAGAATGTTCTGCTTAAAAATCATCACTTTATTTCCTTTTTCTGTACAATATGCATAAATGTAATGTATATATATCTATGATCCTACTATATATACATACATGCATATATAGATTTTTCAAATATATGGATATATAATATACTAAATATATGTGCGATGAGCCAAGTGCCACCTCAGCAGAAACAATCCTGGCCAACTCAAGTGTGGGGTGCTGAAGCCCTCGACCAGTCAGGTTGTCCTCAAACGAGGTCTTAAGCTTGACTGTCCCTGGGATTGCGATAATGCGCAAGTACGCTGCCCAAGGACCCTCGAAATAACCCACGGCCCTCGAGGACGTCCGTTACAGGAAACGAGTCTTGTGGCACTTCGCACGAAGAAGCAAACTCCAGGCTTACCCGAGGGCGCGAGAGGTCTAATGACTTAAGGGGTCCTCGAATACGTTTGTGTCGAGGACGCAACCCAATACTTAGCCGCTGCCCAGCTCGACGCCCAACGGGGAGGAATCTAGCTGGCGACTAACGGCAGATCTCACCTACTGCCACCTAACACGCCCCAGTGGCATATGGGTCCATCCCATCGGTCTCAAGCGCATTAAATGTCAAGTCATAAATACAATCATTGGTCATAAATGCTAAAGATACACATTAAATGCCAATGAGGCCCCCCATTAATGAGACGTGAGAGACGCCGCCAACGGGAGTTCCAAAGGGGACAAAAAACACATGCTTGTACAACTCATGTAAGTAAAGTTGACTGCCTCCCACCAACCATGTCACATCCAAGTGCCTCACTCTCATATATATACCAAACCGGCTCTCCGTCTAAGGGTAAGGAAACATAAGATCTACTCACTTTTGCACTCATTCTTGATAAGCTAAAGAACTTCTCATTTACTTTTCATCATCTTCTCCAAATACCCTACAACTGACTTGAGTGTCGGAGAGCGTACGCCGGGGCAAAAACCAGCTAGTCTCACGTGCGTTCCTCCCTCTTTACCATCCTTAGCGTACCAGACTCTGCCACGTGGTCGAACCAAAGCCCGACCGCATCAATGTGAAATATAAAAATACATAACTATAATTTAAAAATCTAATATCATAAAATATACATACATATCATGTAAAAATCTTTGCAAATATAGATAAAATCATTTCAATTTAAATAATTCGAGATTGAAGTGTATTTTCTAGCATTGCATATTGAAATATTATCTTATATGTTTAAGAGGGCATGCCCAAGTCATTAAAGTAGCAAATTCCAATAATTGATGTTGTTGAACTTAATGAATAAAAGTGTTTATCATGAATTGTTAAAGCAAACATATTATTTATTTTCAACGAACAATAGTCATTTTATGTTAATTCAAAAAATAAATAAATAAAAAGGAACCATAAACAAAAATAAGACATATATGTGAGATAATTTGACGTAAATAAGTAGAGTAGTAAAAGAGAAATGCAGAAAACAAAAGAGAAAGGAAAAAAAATTCAAAATGCTCACCATAGTCCAAAGAAAAAACTAACCTAAATAACATTCAGTGATGGAGTTATATCAAAGGTAATTTAGTCAATAAGATAAGAACTTAAGGTTTTTTAGGTATTCCGTCAAATTTGGCTTCAATCAATCCATTTTTACTAAACGTCTTTTTAGTTGTCATAGGATGACAATAATTCATATCAAAGCTACCAAATTAGAGATCGACAAACTTTTATTTTTTTTAACGAATCCAATGGAATTCGTATCACACCCAATTCCATTGGACAACCCAACACGGCCTAGATATTTAGTTTTATTTCAAATCCTACTTGTGGTAGGAGTGTTGGTAACATAGAACCAAACATTAGAGGGGTCTACGTAATTTTTCACACCACAGGTTTTATAAAAACTGGCCTAATTTCAGGGTTTTTTTTGTAATTAACTCATTATTAAAATGATTATTTTGTTTAAAAATTTAAACTGTTAAAAAGTAAGTATTAAGAATCTCATATGTCTAAGGTACAGATGTTAATTCTTTTTTGGTAAACTTCGTACATGATATATATATATACACACACACAAATCACACATATATTTTTTTCTCTTTCATTTTCATATAGGGCAATTGGCAATTTGCACCCTAGAATTAGACCTATTTGCCATTTTACACCTTAAAATTATAAAATGGCATATTGCACCCTCCAAAGAATATTTTCTTGGCAAAGTGCACCCGCAATCTCTTTTCATATCTAAAAATTTATTAAACTACAAAATAAAGAGTAAAATGGTCACATAATAAAAGGGATAAAGTGTACAACATTACAAAAGAGAATTAAAGAAATTATCAGAGTGTAGAATATTGTACTTTTGAAATAAGAAGGTAAAGATGTTAGAACACAACATGTAATTAAGGACCTTAAAAAAAATGATCTATTTTCTTTAGGGCGAATTACACTGACCACCCCTGAGGTTTGGCTAATTTACGAAAAATCCCCTACCTTTTCAAATATTACCAAAAACCCCCTAAGGTTTCAAAAATATTACAAACTTATTCGAATTTCCGAAAATACCCCTTCCCTTTTTTTGGGTGATTTACACTGACCACCCTGAGATTTGATTAATTTACGAGAAACCCCCTATGGTTTCGAAAATTACCAAAACCCCCCCGAAGTTATACTAATATTACAACTAACACCTATTTAGGTTGACTTATTAACAATATTAAATCTTTTTTTCTCCTCTGTAATATTGTTATCATAAAATTTTCATGTAATAGATTTGAAAAAAAATGTGATTATTTATTCAAATAAATATTCTGAATTTAATGCATTAAAGGTATCTACCAACACATCAAGTATGTTATATTATCGCTAATACGGAGTAAATTTTAAGAGAAATGAGTTAGAGTTCTCAAGCTAAATAAAGTTTTCAAGTGCATTATTTAATTTTAATTTTTTATTTCAATCAATGTTTATATTTCTCATTTCACATAATGGATATATAGGATGCATATAATTATATTTTTCTCAAATATAAATTTAGCACATATTACGTATATTTAGTATAAATTCATAACATTAAATTCAGAATATTTATTTGAATAAGTAATCATATTTTTTTTTCCAAATCTATTAAATTAAAATTTTATGATAACAATATTACAGAGGGAAAAAAAAAAAGAATTAATATTATTGATAAGTCAACCTAAGTAGGTGCTAGTTGTAATATTAATATAACCTCAGGGGGTCTTTGGTAATTTTTGAAAGCACAGGGGGTTTCTCGTAAATTAACCTAATCTCAGGGTGGTCAATGTAAATCACCCAAAAAGGGGAAGGGGTATTTTCGAAAATTCGAATAAGTTTGTAATATTTTTGAAACCTTAGGGGGTTTTTGGTAATTTTTGAAAAGGTAGGGGGTTTTTCGTAAATTAGCCAAACCACAGGGGTGGTCAGTGTAATTTTTCCTTTTCTCTTTTAAGAAAAAGAAAAGAACCACATAATTGGAAAAATATCTTGTTTCTCGTAGCACTTTAGCTAAAAATCACTCTAACATGCAATGTAAAATTTTAGTTTAGGATAGGATTTGCAATATACTGCTTTACTGTATTTATGTTTACGCACAAAAAAAAAGAAACTTTTTCATATCCTTTTACGACTTTACAAAATAGTGGAGAAACTTATTATATGGTTTTTTTTTTCTCTTTTACCCAGAATTGTTCATAAGGACCAAGAAGGACCATTTTACCCTTTAATTTCTAATGTAATAATTTTATAAGTAAAATTTTAGTTGAAAAGACCTAAGAGGTACACTTTGTCAAGAAACTGGTATTTCAAGGGTGCAGTCGGCCATTTTTGTAATTTTAGGATACAAAGTGCCAAATATATGTAATTCAAGCGTGCAAAATGTCAATTACCCTCGTTTAAAGGAAATATATTAGGTATTTACTTTCACACACTAAAATATACCATCTCTAAATTTCATGGAAGGAAAATTTTGAAAGAAGAATTTTGAGACAACTTATTGCACTTAGGGGCTGTTTGCAAATAACATAATTTTTTTTTCCAGCATATGTTGAAAGAAAAATTAGTTTAGTGTTTTGTTTGGCTACTTCTACCCCCCCCCCCCCCCCCCTCCAAAAAAAATATCAAATAAACTAAAAGTTGAAGGTACATTTTAGACTACTATTTTTAAGTTTTAATTTATTTTTCAAAATTCAACCTCTACTTTTCGTTCCAAACGTACCACTTTACTTTGTACTCTATTTTTTTTTTTTCAATTTTTTCAAAAATAGAAGTATTTGCAAACACTTTTTTTAGTAGACTTCAAATGAAGGTCCGTGAACCTTTTTTTTTCTCTCTCTTTTTTGTGTAGCAAGAACTTTACGCCAATTATGTTAAGAAAAGTTCACCTAATTATAAATAAGCAGGTCCGTGAACATTTTTGGCTTAACAAGAACTTAGGCCAATTGTATTAAGAAAAGTTGAGCTAATTACAAATTATAGTGCCACAATTATCTTAATACGAAAACTTGTTCTTCTCGAGTACTATGATTAATAGTCAACAAAAATAATGTAATAAACTATCAAGAATCTCAAGTACGTCTATAATGTGACCCCGAGTTTCAACAAACGCAAAGTATAAAATATAAGCCCATGTTCCCTCATTTCAACAATAATAATCAAAGGAAATCACATAATGAGATTTGATACACAGAACATTGGCTAGAAGAAAAAAGAACACCCCAGTAGCAGAATCAAAATTCCCAATATTTTAAAGTAAAAAGAGTTGTCCCCCATGAATGCAGCTGTCCTTTCGCAATAATTTTAACTATACTCCTTGAGATTTGATATGAATATCCTTATATCCCCTGAAGTTTGCATATTGATAAAAAACCGCCCCTCCCATTGATTTTTTGTCACAATTAGACCTCCTTGAAGTTTGTATAATTATAGTAACCAACTCTGTTGTCAACTTTTGTCTTATAGTCAGACTCTTAAAAAGATGTGGTTTTTGCAATTATGCAAGTCTTAGGGGGTTTAGGTATATTTACACCAACCTCAAGGGGAGTAGGTATAATTATCCCTGCAAAAATCTCTGTCTTTGTGTGTGTGTGTGTGTGTGTGTGTATAAAATGAATTACACCAATACACCCTAAATTTTGGTGTAAATGCATTTAAAATCCTAAGGTTTACATAATCATAAAAACTACCCGTCCCTTCGACTTTTGTGTCACAGTTAGACCTCCTTAAGGTTTGTATAATTATAGAAACAAGCCCTACTATCAATTTTTGTCTTGTAGTTAGAACCCTGAAAAGTTGATGAAAACGGTGGTTCTTGTAATTATGCAAGCCTTGAGGGGTCTAAGTGTATTTAAACCAAACTTGAGGGGGGTGTAGGTGTAATTATCCCTACATATGAACTATGTCAACGACAAGGACTCACGTTCTGTTTAGTCATTTGCTTATTTCACAATGTTCATATCCACAACTAGAAAACTTTTGTCGGATTTGTCCGATTCCAATAGTTAGATATAAAGCATGAATCTCCTTGGTTTAACTTTTCAAAACTCAATTATGTCTTTTTAGAACATAAAGAAAACGGCCATTTGATCTGTGCATTAGCTGTAAGAATCTTGGTTTTTCACTATAAAAGCAACCCTTTAGTTTTCTAAGTTGGTTAAACAATTTTCGTGACTGAATAGAAACTACACAAATTGCTTGCGAAGAATAAATTGTTCTTTTTTCTTTTTCTTTCTTTTTTTTTTTTTTTTGTGCATTGTTGGCTGCGAAGTTTTAGTTTTTGCATTCATGGGAAGACAACCTTGCTGCGAAAAGGTTGGACTCAAACGTGGTCCGTGGACCATCGAAGAAGACTCTAAGCTCATGGCTTTCATCCTTAACAATGGAGTACCATGTTGGAGGCTTGTACCAAAACTTGCAGGTAGAGTGTGTGTGTGTGTGTGTGTGTGTGTGTGTGTGATTTCATTATGATACATGTGCTTTACGATGATGTAGGTTTGATGAGATGTGGGAAGAGTTGTAGACTGAGGTGGATAAATTATTTGAGGCCAGACCTCAAGAGAGGTGCATTTACAGAAGCAGAGGAGGACATGATTATTCAACTTCATTCCCGACTAGGTAACAGGTAGCAAAAATATTACATCATCTAATAACTCAATCCATTTCTTGGTTCCATGATTCATTTCTGAATTTCTTAAAAGGTTAATTACAAAAAAAAATCCCCTGATCCTGTTCAGCATGTTTTTACAGAACTCCATGTGGTATGAAAAATTACAAATGGCCCCCTAACGCTTGATTCTTAATTACAAATTCCACATGCCGTCAGGGTATCTATAACATGGAGAAAAATAGAAAAATAAAAAACAAAACGTTAGTGGGGTAATTATAATTTTTTATATCATAGGAAATTTTGTGAAAATGGAATTAAGCTCAAGGGGGTTGTTGTAATTAATCCTCTATTGAAACTTGAAAGCAATAGTTGTTGAACATCAAATTTACTAAATATAAGAAGGGTTCAAAAAAAGTAACAAATAATATAAAAATTCGATGTTAAGACAGGATAAATGGATATTTACAAAAAATAGCACGACATTCAGAATCCAAATAAATAGATTCTCATGTTCTTTATGACTCTTGTATAAAGTTGAATGAATAACACAAAAAAACAAAAAAAAAAAGCAAAAATCATTTGTAACATTGATGAAATTAACCGGCCCTAGTTTCAAGATTAGAAAACAAAACTCAAAACATTTGATCTTTTCAAGTTATCAATCAAACTCTTAGATTATGACATAATTTATGAGAAGTTTGATAGAAACAGTCATGTCCTTCAAATTACTCCATCCGTCTCATAATAGATATCATTTTAGGGTATTGTACAAGAATTAAGAAAATGGACTATCACCATTAATTATAGATTAATTTGACTAAAATATCCTTATAATTAATGAGTTGTTGGGAGATTTTTTAAAAATTTACAAAAGACATTAATTATTGTCTAAGGGTATATTAGAAAAATACTAAGAAATTCTCTCTTGAAATGTGAAAAAGACATACATTATGGGACAAAAAATTATTTCTAAAACGACATCCATTGTGGGACGAAGGGGGTAATATAAAATTATATGATATATATTGTTTTATTAAAGTTTCACCATCTTAAAATTTAAACAATTGCCTGTCATATTTATAAAAATTCAATTTTACTCCTTGATGTAAAATTCTCAACTCCATCCTTAGTTTGTACTCATTTTAATGCGGGTTTACTACACTTTGCATCCTTAAATTATCTATTATGTTGTACTTATTTTTTTTAAATTACAAAATATAACACATCAACCTCTCATAATGGTGAAAAAAGTAATAAATTAGCCCTAAGTATCTACAATTTATTAGCCGAGTTGTTACATTTTGTAGATCAGGAGGATAAAATCTAAGATACTCCATCATTCTTATAATATATGTTGTGTAAGGTTATTGCGCAAAAATTAAGGAAATGAATTAACAACATTAATTATAGATTAATTTAACTAAAATACCTCCATAATTAATGAGTTGTTTGGAAATTTTTTAAGAATTCATAAAAGATATTAATTAGAGTCTAAATATTAGGAAAAAACTAATAGATTCTCTCTCTAAATATGAGAAAGGCATATACCATTAGATAAAAAAAAAATTCCTAATACGACATCTATTTATGGGACGGAGGGATTACAATTCATATAACAAGTATGATTAATCCTAATTTTTGGCAGGTGGTCCAAGATAGCTGGCCATTTTCCAGGCAGGACAGACAATGAGATCAAGAACCATTGGAACACAAGAATCAAGAAGAAACTCAAACTCCTTGGATTGGACCCCATTACTCACACCCCATTATTAATTCATCCCCAAAATTCAAGTGATGATCAAAAACAACCACCTCAAGAAGAAAATATTTCACCTCAAAATGAAAATAATGATAGTAATAAAGATTGTCAATTACTGCAACAAAAAGAAGAAGCAGAAATATTAATTTCTGGGTCAAATCAGGACATAAATGAGTCATGTATAAAGGCAAGTGTGGAAATGGGATCTTCATTAATGTTCCAAAATATGGAATATTTGGGAGGTTTTAATTCCATTGATTTTTCTTACCAGAGTTGGATGGATAATAGCCCCTTTATTTGGGAGGGTTTTAGTAATTTTGGAGATAGTTTTCCATGAAAATAATTCAAACGTTGTGAAGTGTAAAACATTATTGTCCATATATTATGATCTAGCTATTTCGTGTCAAAAAAAATCCTGTAAGAATAACAATAATTTTGATTATGTCGCTTCATCTTTTCAAGAATTGACTGCACGTCACACCCTTAATTATATCAGGTATCGTATTTACTCTCTTAAATTGTAAAACGTAATGAATCAACCCGTATCTATTTATAAATCAAATAGATTTAATACATTTTGTAGTTCAGGGACTAAATGCGACATAAATTAATTAACCCTTTTGTTAAATTATCAAAACATCTAAGTTTTTTTTTTTTTAACTTAAAGAGCAGACGAAAAGATCTTCCGGCAACCCCAGCCTTATATATTTAGAAATTTATGTTTCGAGAAATGATTTTATCTTCTTCAAGAAAGAGGCATTCCGCAAACACATTATTATAATAAATATTTTCACTCCAAAAATAATATCAAATATATTTTTAGTGCTTTCAATAAACAAAACTCTTTTTTTTTTTTTGGCCTTAGGATTCGTTATTACCGGAACACACGTCATATAAATTTATCATTCAATATTTCATCTAACCACATTCGTCACTCCCATCACATTTATTAATGCACATCTGAAAATATACCATCTCAAAACATGAATACAAAATCATATAAATAACTCCACACATAGCATCAAAATCATCACCTAAAAGAATTTAAAGAAAAACGAGGTCAAAATATCCAAAACTAAAATGACCATCAATGCATAGCAGTTTGTATATAATTATCATTCGATAATATTCAATTGTAATAGTCTGCTCTTTATTTGGAATATTAATACAATAACTATAATAAACAATTGATGTAATTGATTGATTCTAATAGATTCATTTAAAAAAAAAATGACCATCAATGTTTGCTTCGAGAATTTTGAGAGAAATATTAGGAAATAAATATAAGATATTATGCTTTGTTCAGTTATTAAAAGACTTATTAAACAAAGTATGGTAATTGAAGTATAAAATTTAATTCTCTTATTTTACTCAAGAAAAATATTAAGAGGCATAATTACACTTTCGCATGCTCGAATTATAAAGTATAATAAATCAACTCTTAAATTATAGATATTTCGTGCTTTATTTATACCTTTTTTTCACCATACGGGATCAATTTGTTAGATTTCATAATTTAAGAAAAAAAATACGATATAGAGTATAGATGAAGGGAGCAAAGTGTAATTTACTTGCTATAAAAATTAATAGATTTTCACGAAATAAATGATGTTTTTCTATACGTGTTTTTCTAAATAATTTTTTGGTCCTGTGGGTCATTAGCCGTTGTATTTGTCTATGTTTGGATGGATTCATTGGCCTTTGCTAATTAAAAAATTAAATCAAATTATTAACCAAAACAGAGAGAAAAAAGAAAGTACAAAACAAAAAAGAAAAGAACTAGCCGTTGGTAATAGTGCCTATCCTCAGTTCAAGAGCAACTCTGATTCTCTCTCGTCTCTCTCTCTCTCTCTCTACAAACATCTTTCAATCAAAAGTTTCCCTTTCTCTGTTGAGTTCCATTCTCAAACTGTTCTTCAATGGCTCCTTGAAAAACAGATCTAAAACCCAAATCGACTCAAGAGAGAGAACAATTTTTTTTAAGGGTTTTCAAGAAACAGAGCTTCAAGGGTTCAAGAATTTGAAAAAATTTAAGCGGGGTTTCTATTTACTTGATCGTTATTGCTGAAAAGGATTGATTCATGGGGGAATCTTCTGCGTGCCTTGTGCGCTCATTTTCTCAGCCTTCTCCTACTTCCAGTGAAGAGAAAAAGGTAATTTTTTTTTTCGTTGTCCTATTTTTATCGACAATCTTTATTTTTCCCAGAATGGTACCCAGTTATTCAAATGAAAGCAAATTTTTTGTTTGGTTTTATGTTGATTCCTGTTCTTGATATTGATTTTGGTGTTGCTTTGTATTTTTCCGTTTCTAGGTTCAAATTCTTTTGCTTGGTGTACTCTCTCTGTCTCACTCTCGCTCTCTCTGACACAAGCAGAAACACACACACACACACACACACACACACACACACGTCTCACAGATGCAGTAAGAACTCAGTCTAGAAATGTCACTTTGTAAGTGAAGCAGTTGAATCAGATCAAATTCTTTGAATAAATGGTGTCAAATGATTTGAAAATTTTCAACTGTGGAAGTTGTTAAAGAAGCATTAAAGGGGATGCCATAGGAGCTTATGATAACAAATATGCAATTTTGAGATTTATGCTACCAAAAAAAAAAAAAAACAAATGGCTTTGCAGGGGAATCCTCTACAACGGGCCCTAACCACATCGATATCTTTCGGGCGGTTCATGTCTGAATCATTGGACTGGGAAAAATGGTCGGCTTTTACTCACAATCGATACTTGGAAGAAGTCGAGAAGTATTCCAGGCCCGGTTCTGTTGCCGAGAAGAAGGCTTATTTTGAAGCCCATTTCAAGAGAAGGAGAGCTGCAAAGTTGCTTGAACAGCAAAGTGCGGCAGCTAGTGATTTCTTGCAAACTAATGCACAAAATAATACTGAATATAATTCTTCCTTGAATAGCCAACCGATTAGTCCTATTGATCAAAATGCTTCTTGTGATGATGCTTCAACCGAAAGAACAGTTGAAGATGCCTGGGCTGGAAGAGCTGAAAAAGTTATTGAACCACCTGTTCTCTTGGAAAATCCAGCGGAATTAACTAACTGGCTTGACAAAGATGAACGCCTTGGTGATATTGTGTCCAAAAAAGAGGATAAGGTGTGTTTTCCATTTTTTTCGTTTACTTTATTTTATCTTATTTTATTTTTCCTCTCTAGTATAGCGCCCTCCCATGTAATTCTATACAATTCCACAAATATCTCCTCTTCGTTTCAAAAAATTACACCTAAAACTCCCGTATAACTTATTTCCACCTTAGAGTTAACCCTTTCTGTTGATTATCAAACATGGTTAAGTAATTTTAAATTCAAACTTTAAAACTTGTCAAATTGTTCTCGCACACACAACTGAAGCTATCCAAGTTTCTTAGTAAATTTTCCAGTTTTGATTAAATTTGATTGATGGAAAGGGGAATTGAAAAATTTCGGACTAAGAAGGAAGTTTGTGCTATTACACATAGTTATAAGGGAGGCCATTTTTCTATATAAAAAGACGATTTTTGTTGGTTCCCCAACTACCTCGTTTGGGACTCGAACAAGTGCTAATTAATTCCTTTCTAATCGGAGTTCACTGATATCATGTTCTAGGATGATTCTCCTGCAAGAAAATCCACATCTTTGGGTGAGAAGAAACCAGAAGTCTCTTCCTCTAAGGTGTTGACAACTAGTAATGCTTCCAAATGTGCACCTTCTGTTAAACCAATAACACCTCCTCAACTCAAGAGTAGTGACAAGACTCCAGAAAGCAAGAACGACGAAAGGAGGGAGTCAGGCAACAAAAGGAGATGCTATATAACATCCCTTGGCATGTCTATCAATTTAGGTGAAACCCAAAAATGCACATCTTCAGGTGTGCCAAAAATAGCTACGAATTCTAGAATCACCAGGGCTCCAGCCAAGAAATATAAAAACAGAACGCTTCCTCAAACTTCGACTAGGGTGCTGAACTTTTTTGTCCCTCCTCTAATTTCACTTTCCTTCGTGATTATTGTCTGTCTCAGAAGATCTCTAATGCATACGTTGGCTTCATTTTCTGTACAGGCAGCTGTGAATGGTGTCTTCAAGAATCTTGCAGCCACCAGTCCAGTAGAAAACAGAAGGTGCGTTGTGTGATTTTTTGGGACTTAGAAAAGAAAATTAATCTCAGGATCTAAAAAAGATCTTGTGAGTAGTGATCCATTGTATGCTTATGCTATTGATTAATTGATTTCAGGACCACAACACCAAATAGTAACTCGGTTTCAGCTAGCAGAACCGGGGATGTGAAACTGCAGTCAGCATCTACAAGGTACCTGATTGGTTG
>CM047870.1:12290012-12314244 GCA_026212405.1 Petrea volubilis
TGTTTTGACCCTCTTTTGTTACTTTTCTTCTTTTTTATTTTTTTTCGAATTTTCATGGAAATTCCCATGAAAGGATTCTTGATGACGCAATTACTTCGATGGTCCAATCGGGAAATCAAACGGAATGTTTCGGAGGGAAACGCCTCAAAAAGTTAGTACAGACACGTTCTAAGGACTATTCATTATTTTTACAACTTTTATCTTTCTAATGTGGTTAATTTGCCAGCAAATTTTCGTTAAGTTGTCTGCGGAAAAACACACATGAAAATCATGTGCACCGTAAATGTGGGAGGGATACGTGCATTTCTTCACAAAAAAATTAATCAAAAGTTACGGTAATCGATACTAGAAAAATGAAAAATTATAGGATGAAATTTGAGGAAAATACAAATGTAATACCAAAACCATAGCATATATATGAGACGAAAAATGAGATTTTTCCGTCTCAGTATTTCTCATCGTAATTTTTTCTATATTCACATAGATATTTTTTTTTTTTTTTATTTTTGGTAAATATATATATCGATATTGGAACATGAAACGTGCTGCAATTATCTGCAATAGGCGAATAATGAATTGCTATTTTTACCTATTATTGGCAGATGTATATTATTATTACTATTATTATTACTACTACTACTACTACTATTACTTGATAGGGTGGTCGATTAGATTTTAATGTTATATTAATATGTTAAACTCATAAAAACCCAAAGATGGTAATCACCATTTATCATAAATCAAACAATTACTATATAACTCGATAACCTCATATTCTGATTAAGTTCTCTTCTTATTATCATCTTTTGAAGGAAGCTCGGGAAGATCTGAATAATCTTTTAGTAGCAATGATATATCCCGATAAATTAAATGCATATGAGTTTTCTAATTTACACCCACAACCACACACGCAAATATATAGACTATATATATATATACATATGTTGTCAATTAAGTAATTTAAGTGAAGCATTTTCCTAAACCCCGCGTCCTTTACTTTGAAGTCTTTCTTAGATCGAGAGGCGATAATTACAATACAATCAATTACTTTTACCGAATAACAAATAAATAATTTTAAAATTACATAAAAATCCAGTGCGACCAATTAAAATACTCTTAACAATTAAAGAAGTAAAAGCAAATGATTAGTATTACGGAAAGAGTCAAGAAATATCCTGCAGGACCTTTTTTGAATGATTTGAGTTCATGCACTGGCTTCTCTTCAGGATCTTTTATTGCTTTCTTTTTTACCTCCAAAAAATATAAAAAATGAAAAAAATAAAAATAAAACTTTTGAAGGATCAAGTTTCGTCGTAGCTTCTTACATGCCTGCAAGCTGTCTAGCTTTGGGGATTCTAATTAAAATAATTAGTTACTTAACTAAATAATAATTAATGTACTTAGGACTACGGAAACTCATATTCCCCTTTTGCTTTAAGAATATATAAAATGTATTTATATAAATTAGTTAGTGTGTTCTTGCTTGTCTTCACATCAATGAACTTAACTATTTAATTTAATTATTCCATTTGTAAAACCATCATGTGATTCAGCATATTTGTTAGGCTGTTCAAAGTTCTTGCGAATACATAGTTGAATTGGACATTGGTCGTTTCGTGCAAAAACATTCTTAATTATTTTATTGGCTTTAATTATTTTCTTTTTGGAAAAAAAAAAGATTGAGCTCTAATTTCGGTAATTTGGCCTAATTGCAAGTGGGTATTTGGCCTAATGATCAACCAAAATGATTCAAAATGGTGGAAAATTAAGTTATGTGGCTAGCAATTGAAGGGAATAAGAGAAAGAGATACAATGCTATTTTGTAGATTTGATTCTTGTTCAAATTGATGTTTACACTTTTTCCGGTTGTGAAATTATTGGCCTAATGTTTAATATTCCTACCAAAGAACAACACTGTTTGGTCTAGCTAATTGAGAAAACTTAATTTAACTGTAATTAATAAATTTGATCTCATAATTTCATTTACCTTACAAATTTTAAAACTTCTCAAAGGTGGTTAACTAGGAGGTTAGGCCATTGCATTTGAAGTATACCCTCAAGTCATGAAATAGTATCATATATATGCATATATTCACTATGTATATCACATTATATTTTTTAATACATATCACCAAAGACATCAATAACTCTTCCAGTACAAATCAAACTAGTAAATCATATTTCAATTAAATCATTCACAAACTATTACAATAAACTACTATTAAAGTAGGATAATAAACTACCATGAAGGTAGGAATACAGTCCACACATTCATCGGTAGAAATCGAACTCAAGACCTTTAAAGTCTTGGGGCCTCAACTTCGCCAGCTGAGCTATGTATATCACATTATAATCTTACCTTCCTTGACTTTCATGAATATGATCAATCAAACCACCTAAGATTTGATGATGTCTTAATTCGGTGAAAATTCAAGATTGATTGGAAAAAAGGGTCTTGAAAATAGGAGATGGAGTTGTGAGATTTGCTAGATCCAACATACACACACACACCACATATATATATATTAGCTAGTAGGGAGTGTTTGATGGAGACCCTTCAACGCTCAAATTAGTAGGGATCAAATGGAATTTAAATCACATAAAGCGAATGCGAGAGCGAGTGCACGAAAGCGTAAAAATAAAAAAAATGTTGAGTGCAAGAGCACCTTAATGCGACTAATAAAATATTATTTTATATATAATATTAAATTATATATATTCAATACAAATACATTTGAAGATGGGAGTATTGACGTGGCGTACTTTCGATCGGACTTCCCAATCGCCTTTCACGCGCCACGCTCGTCGTTTCCCACTGCTCAAAATCCTTGAGGACGTTTCCGATCGGGTGCTCGTAGATCGACCGGTTTGGCAAAACCGTCATAACCATCCTCGACAAGCCCGGCCGGACGATTCCTCTGTCTATCGGATCTATATCCTCAACCTCTCGAACCCATCTCCTCGGCCCTTCTGATCATTTTGAGTTCAAACCACGGCCATACCGAATCCAACGGATCCCTGCTGGCATTAAATGCTTTGTTAGCCCAAGGTATGGGTGCCACCAAACCCCATACCTCATTAATTGAGAGCTAACTAATGCCTATTAACCCTACCATTAGGCTTATGGGTCCCCTACATCAGCCCTTGACGGCCTACTTAGCCTAGGGGACCCACCAGAGCGTAGCCTACATGGACATGCTATAAATACCCTTCCATTTATAGTACGAATATATCATTAGTTACTTCTAACGCTTTTACTCTACCCAAATTTAGACAAAATCGATCTACTAACTTAAGCATCGGAGGGTCTTAGCCGAGACCCATCTCGGCTAGCTCACGTTGTCTTTCCCTTGTTGCAGGTAAACTTCCTAATCAAATACCTTCATTTTCACACTCGATTAGAGTTTTCGATTGGGGTCAACCAACTCCCGAAATCGACTCGCATCATTTGGCACTGTCTGTGGGAAACACCTGCAATCAAGGAAGAAAATGGTGACTACCAAGAGAAACCCCCCTGGAGTGTGAAGCACCCCAACTGTAGGAGAGGACCAACACTCGATCCACGATCTCCCGCCGCTGCTACCTCTCGTGGCGAATCCCCCACCAGCGCAAACAGATGTGCAGGGTCATCCCGGCCACATTTAAACGCCTCGCTCGCGCCAGCCAATACCGACCGAAGGAGCAGGGCCCAAACCTTCCAACAGGAACGACCATACATGCGCCCAACACAGAGGACATGATTAATATCCCCCTCGAGCTATTGAGGGGTTTCGTCGGACAATGTAATCTCCAAGCCTTTGAACGTCTCAAAGAAAGTGTTGTCCGAGCCCCACCATGCCCCAAATTAGCAACAACTCCAGCCGACTGGAGAGTTCTATCGCACCAGAATTCCGGTCGGGAGGCTAGCTACCGACCGTCCCAACTAGAGGACGAAGAGGCAGAATCAAGCCATCATGGTAGGGTTCCCATCGCCAGTACCTGGATTTGGGGTGGTCGCTCTGAGCCCCTTTTCTAGGAAACTCTCGAACTAACTCGGTTCCTGGGGAAGTCGAGCAGATGAAAAACTAGCTCTACCACCTTACCTAGAAGATTGTCGACATCGAGATCTCGAAGACAGGATCAAACTCTACGATGGGCAAGGATCCTCCTCCGATCATTACCACGGTCAGAGACAAAGGGCATTTAGCCATCATATCCGAGAAGAAAAAATCGGTCTGTATGTCCGAGTTCCAATCAACCTTCCCCACTACGACAGAAGTACCGACCCAGATGATCACTTGCTCCTTTTCAAGAATGCCATTGACGTTTACAGACTCTCAAACGGAATGATAGTTAAATTTTTGTTATGTCCTTTTTGGGTGTGGGAATGAAAGTGGTTCACTCGGCTTGAGCCGAAGTCGATCCACTCTTTTGAAGAGCTAGTCGATTGGTTTTTACATCACTTGTGGCCAAAAAAGACACCAAGCTTCCTCACATCCATCTTTATGGAATTTGCCAGCAAGAAGGGGAATCCCTTCGTGACTTCATGACCCGTTTCAACAACGAGGTCCTTCGGGTCGACGAGTCTCGGATCAATTTCGTCAACTTTGCCTTGTATATTGCCCTTCGGCACGAGGATTGTGCCAAGGCGATCATTTTCAAACCCTCTCGATCCGTGAGGGAGCTCCAAACTCTTACCTCCAGCTTCATGATCTCTGAAGAAATGCACCATATCAAACATGGGGACAAGAAGGAGAAAGATCACAAGGAAAAGAAGGAGAATGGAGGCCACAAGAAGGAAAAATAGCACAGAGAAAGGAATGACTCGATCACTGATCGAAAGTTGTTCAAGACACCGAACAAGATCTCCAAGGGAAGAGGAGCTAAAAAGTCGGAAAGTACTGCGCTTTTCACAAGTAATATGGGCACGTCACCGATGATTGTTACGCCCTCCAAGGTGAAATAGAGCATCTCATCCGAAAAAGCCTCCTCACAGAGTTTGTGGCCACCCACATGGGAGTCCCGACTGAGAGAGAGAGGTCATAATCATCTCAATCTCTCCAAGCGAGCCACAAAGAATTCCCCTCCCGAAGAAGCGAGAAGGAGCCGGTCAATCGCAACCTCCAGATGAGAGGGCTCATTAACACGATTGCCGGGAGACCGAACGGGGGAGATTCCTGGTCAAGCAGGAAGTGCACGTTAAGGAAATTGGAGCAAGGGAGGTTGAGCCTTCCCGGCGAAGGTCGAACTCTCCAGGTCAATAGTATCGAGTCCAATACTATTGTATTTAGTGATCGAGATATTGATGTAAGTCGCCCATCAGGAGGGGGTGAGTCACCCGACGTCCCGATGGTGATCACAACAGACATGTCGAACTTTGCTATGGCACGCACTCTAGTTGATAATGGAAGTTCTACCAACATTCTTTTTTACTCTACTATTCAAAAAATGAACATAGGCAACATAGAGATGCAACCAGTACACACTCCCTTGGCTGGGTTTGGGGGTTCAGAAATCATTTCGGTCGGAGTCGTACGAATGTCGACCTCCTTGGGAGAAGTGCCCCAAAGACGAACCCTCCTCATCGACTGCCTAGTCATCGACGCCCCGTTCGAATATAACTTGATTTTGGGAAGACCCGCCCTCAACCAATTTCGAGCGGTCGTGTTAACCTTCCATCTAAAAGTCAAGTTCCCCACCTTAGCTGGGGTAGGGAAGGTCAAATGCAACGTACAAGACGCTTGAAAGTGTTACACGATCTCCTTGGAGAAAGGAAGGAAGGAAAAGTCACTACCTCCCCCATCGGTTGATATTGACCTTGACTCACAGGAAAGATCAACCTCTAGAGAGCGGAAGAATGGAGAATCTCGAATCGAGCCGATTGGAGAATCCAAATCCATTGAGCTGATCCTCGATAACCCAGAGAAAGTGACCCGGATTGGCTCATATTTGGGGGAAGGGAGAGAATTAATGCTGATCGAATTCCTCAAGTAAAATGTCGATGTGTTTGCATAGATCCTATCACATTTCCCAGGAATCGATCCCGAGACCATTACCTATCGGCTTAATTTAGATCCGACGCCAAGCTGATCAAGCAGAAGGAAAGGACTTTCGGGAAAAAGAGGAACAAGATAATTGAGGAGGAAGTCAACAAGCTCCTCAAGGCGGGGTATATCATCAAAATCCAATACCCTGACTAGTTGTGCAACGTTTTCGTGGTCTCCAAGTCGCTAGGAAAATGACATATGTCCAACGACTTCACAAATCTAAACAAGGCCTGCCCGAAAGACCCACACCCGCTCCTCTGGATCGACCTTCTAGTCGACTCAATCGCGGGGTACATGTTGAGTATGATGGACGTGTTTCAAGGGTACTATCAAATTTACATGGCGCCCAAGGACTAGTCGAAAACATCATTCATGGTCGAGAAAGGGATTTACTGCTTCCTGGTCATGTCGTTCGGCCTCAAAAATGCTGGCACCACTTACCAAAGGCTCATAAACAAAATGTTCAAGGGGCTGATCGGTTCAAACATGGAGGTCTACATTGACGACATGATCATCAAAAGTAATAAAGAAATCGACCACTTGAGGAATACCTTCGCCGTGCTCCGATAGTACAGTATGAAATTGAATCCTTCAAAGTGCACTTTCGGTGTCCCGGAAGGGAAGTTTTTGGGGTATATGGTCAGCCAACTGTGGATCGAGGCAAACCCAGCCAAGATCGAGGCAATTCAAGAAATTGCTAGACCCCAGACTATCTGAGATGTATAGTGCCTTTGTGAATGGGTTATCGCCCTCAATCGGTTCATCTCAAGATCAGCCGACCGGAACCTTCCTTTCTTTAAAACCCTTCGGGTCGCACCCAGCCGACCAGTTAAAAGGGAAGAAGTTCCGATCGAACCCGTGAGCAATCGAAGAAAGAAAAAGAAAGATTTCAAATGGACGGTTGAGTGCGAGAAGGCCCTGACAGATCTTAAGGGCTACTTGTCCTCCTTACCATTGATCGCCAAGCTGGTCGGTGGGGCCCCCCTCCACCTTTATCTGGTCGTGTCCAAAGAGACCATCAGTTCAGTAATCGTCACCATAGAGGGAAAGACCCACTGACCTATGTACTATGTTAGCAAAGTCCTCTAAGGCGCCGAGAAGAACTACTTAGAGGTCGAAAAATTGGTGCTCGCCTTGGTGATCATCGCCCGAAAAACTGCATTACTATTTCCAATTCCATTCCATCGTGGTCTTAACCAACCAACTGTTGAGGCAAGTACTGTCTAAGCCCGATGTCTTCAGTAGATTGACCAATTGAGCTATTGAATTAGGAGAATTTGACATTTCATTCTAGCCACGCACGACAATTCAAGCTCAGACTTTGGCAGACTTCCTGCTCAAAAGGGTGGGAGCACCCGTCAACCTGCACACAGACTTAAGCATCGCAGGGTCTTAGCCAATACCCATCTCGACTAGCTCATGTTGCCTTTTCCTTGTTCCAGATCAACTTCTTGATCAAATACCTTCATTTTCACACTCAACCAGAGTTTCTGATTGGGGTCGACCAACTCTCGAAATCGATTCGCATCAAGTATAAGCAAAATAATTTTATTAAATGCTAAAGTTGAATTGTAAGATCGATAATTTAATGTAATTGATTAAATTTGTCCATTCTTCTTACAATCTACTTTTCTTCATAAGAATGTATAATTTATACACAAAAAGCTAGTCGCATGAATATCCTTTAGAAAAAAAGAAAAATTCCAAAATACCCCCCTATAGTTTCAAAAATTGGTAGAAAACCCCCTATAGTTTATAAATATGCAAAAAATCCCCTGTGTTTTCTTATACCCTGTACACTCTCCCCCTCCGCTAGTTATTGATTAACGGTGTTAAATTTATACTGAGATGCCCATTATGCCCCTATCAATAAGAGCCATTAGATCTTAAATTAAAAAATGAATGGCTTAGATTCATTCTTGAACAGGAAAATATAATATTTAAGTAAAAATTATAAATTAAAATATATTAAAACACACACCCACACATCCAACCCTTCTCTCTGTGAAGCCGCCAACGCCCTGCTGTGAAGAGATCATCGAAAAAATGCGATGATGCTGAGAGCCGCCGTTGTCTCGCCCTGCCGTCACCACCTACCATCTTCTTCCTCGAGCCGCTGCCTCTGTCACCGCCGTTATCACCTCAATCGTCAACCGTCTTCTTCTCACCCTATCCCCCGACACCGCCGTCATCGCCATGACCCACCATCTTTTTCCTTGGGCCACCGCCATCGCTTCCCTAACCCTAGATTACTTCTTCCTCGCTGGTCTCTGCATGTGTGTGTATGTGTGATGGGGGATGAAGAGGGTGGAGATGGGGCTAGGGTTTGGGGCGATGGTGGCGTAGAAATGGGGTTAGGATTTGGGAGGTGAACGGCGGTGGACTAGGGTTTGGGATGACGGCTACGTGGAGATAGGGCTAGGGTTTGGTTGACGAACGTTGGCAGCGGGTGGCTAGGGTTTGGGCGGCGGCGGCGGGCTAGGGTTTGGGAGGTGAAGAGGATGACCCAAAAAAAAAATCTTTAAAAAAATTAATAAACTATTTATTGTTATTATAAATTTATTAAAAATAAATAATACTTGAACATTCATATTTTTCTTCAAAAAACTTGAATGCATTTTTAAAAATATTATTTTTATTATTTTACTAAGAATTTTTTAAAGATATTATAATAATAACAATAAAAATATTTTTTTGAATAAATAAAAAATATAATTGAAAAATTAAAAGGGCTGATCTGCAATTTTAAAGTTTATAGATAAAAAGATAAGGGCTTAATTGAAATTTAAACAAATGAAAGGAATTTATTTGTAATATTAGATAATTATATTTAAATATATAAGTGTAAGGGTATATTAGTCAATTTACTTAGGAGTCGTTTGGTTTGTTTGATTAGCCGAGAGAAAGGCGTTGTGTCTCGGCTAATTCCCAGTTTGGTACGTTCAATTAATATGTCGGGTCACCCTCTAATCTTGCACGACCCGAGATGTAGACGGCTTAATCGTGAGATTCTAATCTCATGTGGGGGGGTGCAATTGTATCTTGGCTGGCCCCAACTAAGACAAAACGGACGCTGAAATGACCACCATATCCTTGTTTTGTGTTTGGTTTTTTACATCTATATCCTTGCCTAGGGTTCCAATATTATCGTTTGGGATTTTGTGGTAAAAATTGTTGTGTCATTCTCTCAGAAAAGAAATCTCAGAGTTTACCCTCGTTCCAGCGTCGAAGTTGGCCACGATCAAAGTTTATGAATACGGGTCGTTTGTAAGACGGAGGTATGATTAATTTTTCCTTGAGATGTCCCCAACAGAACTTTAACTCGTGTGTGTTCGTAAATTTTGCCAATTCCAGCGTTTTACATTCCAGGTGTCTGTGTTGGTGATTTTTTTTGGGCTTTGCAATTCAGTTTTCAACATCTATTTTTTTTAAAGCCTGTTAAATGGGTTCATGGGTAGCTAAACGTGCATTATCAATTACCCCTGATGTTATGAAATTTTTTCTAATCTGTGATGTTTTCAATCTGAATAAGTGCTACTTAACAGATGGTAATGGAGTTAATTTCATGTGTGTACTAATAGTTTGAGTTATTTAGTTTTCTGGAACACTAACATTATGTGGCCCTCGTGTGTCCCCCGTGCCGAACGATTACAATAATCCAGGTGAATGGTCTATTCTTCATAAAACCCAGTGCATCATCGGAGTTGCGGTCTATTTTGAATTCCCTGGAATTTTTAATTTTTATACAACTGATTGCAGGAATTTTTTTTCGTCCTGCGCTTTTTTATATATGTATAATGATTGTTGTAGTGCTTTTATTTGAATCTTTTTTGTTATTGTCTTCTTCTCGGGCTAAGTTATAAGTGCGAAACCAATTCCTTTCCACATGTATATCATTTAGTTTTGACCAAATCACAACTGAGTGGATTGCATAACATGAAAACGTGATGCCCGTGTAGCTGGTGACAATCAAAATAAGTTGTCCCTTTATAAATTATGCTAGTATTGTTCATTTAGTGATGAAAATGTTGTTCCTTTGAAGTCTCATGATGCTTAGGCGACGTCAATTGCTTTTTATGTTATGGGCACACCTATATTGGACTTTCAATACCATAGCCTTGTACCACATACTCTTATGGAATCGTAACCGACTGCGAAATATAAGGCGGCGAGGTAGCCGTACGGCAAGGACATATAGTATTATCCATAAAATGCCAGCCCAAGCGCAATATCTGAGAATGCTTACTGAGGTAAGTGAAACAGATTGTGTTGATAATTTGCGGATGAATCGTGACGCGTTCAGTAGATTATGTTATTTATTAGAACATATCGGTGGCTTATCATCGGACAAGTTCGTCACCGTACCTGAAAACGTTGCTATGTTCTTGACTATACTGGCACATCACACCAAAATGCGTGTCATACGTACGCATTTCAGCAGATCAAAGGAAACAATAAGCAAGGTATTCAACCAAACCTTGAAGTGCATCATCCGTATAAGCAACCTCCTACTTGTGGAGCCGCAGCCAATCGGAGAGAACGAAACGAATGAACGATGGAAGCATTTTAAGGTTAGTATTTTAGAAACACATATGTATCTTTGAATTTAGGGACAAGAAGTTATTTATTTTTTCCTTTTTAAAGCCAAGTGATATGTAGCAGTGCCATTCATGTGGCGACTTATATTGAGATTGTGTTTATACAAATTTTGTGTAACGATAGCTATTGTTGTATGTGTAGGGCTGTCTTGGTGCTCTTGATGGAACTTTTATTGAAGTCCACGCCCCAGCAGCAGATAAGAATCGATACTTTAATCGCAAAGGAGATATTGCGATTAACATGTTGGGCGTTTGCGACAAAGACATGAATTTTGTTTATGTTCTCTCCGGATGGGAAGGATCTGCTGCAGACAGTCGTGTACTACGAGCGGCACTAGGAAAGCCCAATGGGTTGAGAGTCCCCGAAGGTCTAAAAATTCTATGTCAACTTCTTGATACATGCTCTGTACTTCACATGAACCAGATGTTGTCTTATGTTTAATTAT
Source organism: Petrea volubilis (assembly GCA_026212405.1). Classification (NCBI taxonomy): domain Eukaryota; kingdom Viridiplantae; phylum Streptophyta; class Magnoliopsida; order Lamiales; family Verbenaceae; genus Petrea; species Petrea volubilis. The sequence continues at coordinate 12,301,083 of CM047870.1, forward strand.
GACTCTATTGCAGGTTGTTACTACTTGTGCGATTGCGGATACGCAAATGCTGAAGGGTTTCTTGCACCATACCGGGGCACACGTTACCACTTAACTGAATGGCGAGGCAATGCTCGTCAACCGCGAACTGCACAAGAGCCATACAATCTGAGGCACAGTCGAGCGAGAAATGTCATCGAGCGCGTGTTCGGTTTGCTGAAAAATCGATGGGCAGTCCTTAGGAGCCCTACGTGGTACCCGATCAAGACACAAAATCTAATAATCTTGGCTTGTGCGTTGCTGCACAATTTTATTCGGCGTGAAATGGAAGTCGATCCTTTGGAGGCGCAACTACCAGAGGAGCATGAAAATGATAATGAGGGCGAGGAAGAATACATTGGTGCTGTTGAGTGTAGCCCGTCATGGAACAACTTTCGTGACACCTTAGCGAGCACAATGTTCAACGAATGGCGTCACAGTTGATGCGTGAGACACGATTACGTAGACTACTAGAATTGGAAAATAAATAAATCTGGTCGGGGCGTATGTCATAATATATTTTGTGGCGGCTGGTGGACCATTCTTTTTAGTTTATAGTAGTATCAATGTTTTAGAAAACAATTTTGAATGTTCCTGTTGTTTAATTTATGAGAAATGTTTGCAGTGAATAGTTTCCCTATAGAACCTAAAATATTCGCCTTCCATTCGGTTTTTGAGTTCTATTGTGATGTCTGCAGTATTTTTGGTTCATTTGTGTGATTAATGCAATTTACATACAGCTGATGTCCTATAAATTTATTTCTTGCAGATCTTCATAAAATGTCAGGTGTTCAATCCCGCGCATCAATGCAGTCAGTACAAGACCAGAATGTTAGTCGTCGATTCTGGTCGAATACCGAGGAACAGACATTGCTAGACGCTCTGGAACATATCCAGCAGCCTGGTATGTGGTCCGATGGGGCTTTTGAAGGGGGCTACCTAGCAAAGTTGCAATCTATTATGCAAGAAAAGCTGCCTGGATGTGGCTTATATGAGAAACATATAAGGTCCAAGCTTCAAGTGTGGAAAAAAACGCTCGGGCATCTCCAAAGCATCCTAAAGAGTTCCGGGGGTACCGGTACAGGTTGGGATGCAGACTCGCATTGTATCATTGTTGAAGATGCAGCTTGGGATGCGTACGTCAAGGTACCCATTTAATTTCCTGAAGTCATTTTAATATTATCATTACCATTGTCTTACGTTTTGTATTGTAACTGTTATTATCAAGTGGTTTTTTTTTGTCCTTTTGCTAGGTTAATAAGGATGCAAAGCTTTTACGTGGGAAACCACAACCATACTTCGAACGGTGGGTGAAGATATTTGGTAATAATAGAGCAACCGGTGAGAATCAGGTTGACGTTGCCGATGCAGTAAACGAACTGTTTCAACAAGATCGTAATGGGAAGTCCCTAGCTGATGATGAGGGAACCGAGTACGTCGATGCGAACACAGATGACTGTATGCTACTAGCTGGGCAGCCAAAAGAGTTTGTTGCCACCTCCCCCTCACCAGTTTCTCACAGTGATGGGAAAACGAAAACTTCCACCTGCGGGAAACGAAAACGATCAAAAATATGTGCTGATGCGACAGAGGTAACAACGGTCATGGAATCATGGATAGATAAATCAACGGAGTTGTTTGGTCATTTGGCTGATAGGTGGAACCGAGGTGCCGATGAAAAATCAAAGCCAATGTCAAAGGATAAGGAATTGAAAACCGAAATTTTTGAAGCAGTTTCAAAGATGGAACATCTGACTGTAGATCAGAAAATATATCTGACTACGTACTTAGCTAAGAATGAGTCGGAGTGCTTGGCATTTTGGGGTATGCCACTGGCCGTTCGAGCGCGGTACTTGGAGATGGTTCTTGATGAAGGGGTACATTTGCCGTAACTAGGATATATGCTAGTTGCTAATTTACACAACTTTTGATCTGTGTGTGCCATGTACTATGCAGTCTATCCCTGCAAATTTGGCCTCCTATAGTGCCTTAATCACGAAGAAGAAGACCTGAATGCCTTTCTCATTTATGCGCTACTGCACCAGAAACAAAGTCATTAACATATGCTTTCTTTTGCAATGGTTGGTGGATGTTTGTACAACAGGTTATTCTGCTTTATGATATTGTTACAGGTCCGTGGGCGTATGTTAATTATTAATGAGCTTGGCGTATCATAGCATAAAGTGTGGAGTAGTGTACCAAATCCCTTTAGCCTATATTTTTTAGAATTGAAACACAAATATTAAAAAAATCATTGGTATTTACCCAAAGTAACAAGCGTCTAATTAAGTGGTGGGCATAATGGATAGCTAGAACATAGAAAAAGTAAAGAAATTACTGAACCATTGTCTAATTGGAATTGAGAACACAAAAAAAAAAACATGAGGAGCACCGCAACGTTGATGAAACCTATGAAAATACCTCTAAACTAGAACCCAAAAAATGAAAAAATAAAAGCATACAGCATCATAACCCCAATTAAACACATGAAAATACCTCATTAAATTGAAACAAAGTTTAGGCTGAGCACAGTCGACCGGGAAACACACATTCCAATTTGGCTGAAGCCATTTGACTTATAGTAGTTCTTTTCCGCAAAGCTCAGCCAGCTCAACTACAGCTTAATCCTGGGTGTCATCGGAAGTCGTAGCATCAGTTTCAGATTGGGCAATCTCGTTATACCCATTAGTAAGGTAATCCCAGAAATTTGTTCCTTCGTGCTCGTCCGTATCATTCCAACGAACCATTTGCTCTGTAGGAGGCCTCAACCCTCGATTCTGAGATGGGGCAGGCAGAGCATGTACAATGTGTACATCTGATGCATCGCTTTCGGGCGACATGTCTCCGGACGAACCCACAGGTCCGAATATGAGTTGCAGGTTTGCCCAGTGTGGCTCTGGCGCAAATTTGTAGGCTCTGACTAACGAGTTTTCCTACAACAAGTGTGCACAAACCTAAGAAATATGTAGGTAAAGTGAAGAAGGTCGTATTCGGACCTGTTACAACGAAACTCTACGATAAGCTAGGTTATTAAACGACGGTTAACATTACCCGGACACATTCATTGTACATATCATTTGGAAAGACATATTCGGTAGTAGTCGTGTTGTAGTAGAAACCAGTTCTCACGTACAACATCTTGAACACACGGTAGCGATTGCGTAATAACCTGAAGCGCTTGAGCACGTACCCCAAACTGAATTTCTCATTGTACAAACTATTGGTTTGCCTCCTTGCCTCTTTTATGGCTTCAAGGTTTGGGTCCCCAACTTCAAACTTACCCGCAAGGGCTTCATCAGCTATTACGTCAACGAAGCATGTCTCTATCACCTTGGTCCATCGCTCATTCCAGAACAATATATCTTGGATGTTATTTTGGACACCGTCCCCCATTGCCGATTCGATTCTAAAACTAGGGAAGTGGTGAATGTTGAATGGTTTTAAAATGAATTGTCACCGTATTGATTAAAGAGGAAGAATCGAATGTCTTACAAACATATATAAAAATCATGTATCTTTTTTTTCACCATTAATTTAGGCTTATTTCTAATTATTTCATGCATGAATTTATGCAGGTTTGGGGTGATTCCGTCATGTTACAATTCTGAGCAGCATGCTTTCTGGCAGTCTGAATACTATTGTGAATAATCACATCAATAGGGGAATATAATCTGTGAAGAATTTGTCTGACAATGCTCTAAAAACCAGGAATATAAGATATGCAACAGTAAAAGGGAAGCTAGGGATGTGGTATTAGGCTGTCAAAGTTTGGAAAAAAACAGTGGATTGAAATAATTTGTTGACCCCCTTCTTTCAATTTTTTTTAAATAACGAATTTTGAAATGAAATTCCCTTTTATCACCCTCCTATAAATAGTCTTAAATGAAACAACTCTGCTAGTCGATAACTTTATTTCCTTGCATACATACATATAAGAATGGCTCCTCGTAACCCGAGAGCACAAGACGACATACTGTTCGAGGGGGCGGATAAATGGAATATAAGGATTGACCATGAATTTGTCCGACAACTTGTCAAATTCTGCAAGGGAAGGTCTTCACCATTGACAAAGCATGACACAAACATTATTGGTGCATCAATAGAGGTAGTTAATACGAATTGCAATGCTAATTTCACTCAATAGGAAGCCCTCTATTGGTTCAAGCGCTTGGAGAAACGGTGGAAGGCCTTTGGCTTTGCGATCAATGTGCAAGGCGTACGGTACGACCCGTACCGCAACACAATTCACTGCAACGCGACATTGTGGGACTACATTTATATGGTACGTTGTGTGTTAAAAAAATTTTAAGCTCAAATATGAAAGAAACGTCTCCTGAACGTTGATGCTTTATAATATATTATGCTATAAAATAGACAACAACAGATTTGTTTTCCAAGTTGCCATGACAATACCCATCTTAATTTTTTTGGCCGCCAAACACAAATAATGTCATTGCTTTATATTTTTATTGTGTTACTACCGTATGTATCCTAAAGATATGATATGAACATTTGTCTCCGTTTAACTTGCAATGTTTTGTAGAATCATAGAATTGCGGAAGCGTACATGATGACCGGGGAGCCCGAATGGGTGGGATTGCAGAAAATATTTGGTCCCCCGGTTGTGGCTGATGTTTCTGATTATCCGGATGTGATCCAAATCTCGGATGATTCGATTGAGCCCATCGACACTAAGAATGCTGGTAGAAAGTCTTCACATTTTGGGGGCGCGAGTGGTGCGTCCGGAAGTAAGATAAATCAATCCCTCGGATCCTCTTTTTGGGACTGTTTGGATCCCATTCGACAATTAAGTGGTGATGAGGCTACGTCATATGCACGTCCTCCTCACTATGTCCACTACGGCTTATTTGACCCTGAGGCGGGTGTTGCCCCTGATTCAGAGGACGGTGTTGAAGGGGATGATGACAACGTACAGCTCGGATCACAGGCCTCATCGTCCTCCCCCCATACTAGAAATAATTAAGCAGGAATTAAAGTTTTTATGCCATGGGAAAGGTGGGATGAAATCGGTCACTTACTACGAGTGTGATTTTCCATTGTCTCATTGTATGTTGGTTGAATGATGTATTTGAATCGTCGTAAGTTATTAACATGCACATTCCATGTGCCTTAGGTTTTCAAGTTAATGTTTGCATGCTATATAATAAAAGCGTTTTAGTACTTCGGCAACAGGTTGCGAGAAGCAGTGCGATAGCATTTGCTTTGCGTGGTCCAATGCCTTGTTAAAGCGCAATGCCTCGTACTAGTTGTGATCTGTATGTTTTTTGGTTATAGTCAGATGTGCAAGTACTTTATTGTTTAGTAGTTAAAAGGCTTTGGCTTGTATAATATAGTAGTTCGTTTACTACTACGTTGGTTCACGCTGCTTGGCTATGTATATGTTAACAACTTAATTAATTTAACATAAAGCCAATAAAAAACGAAAATGAAACAATCTCTAACAACATCAAGTACATCAAAATACTTACTTAATGGGAAGGGACAAACAGGAGATTCATGAGTACTAATGGTTACAGCAACAAAGCCTAAAAAAAAATTACAAATAAATGAAAGCAACAAAAACGACAAGAGTTGTACTTAACCAGTACAAATTCAAGTAAGACTGATATTGGAATATAAAGAACACAAATGGCAAAAGTTCTGACAAATCATAACCCTTCCCTTGCAATGGAACCAAAGAGTTGATGCTGATTATGGAACTAGCGTGCCGAAGATCTCTTTCAATTCAAGCCACGCCGGGTCAGATGCGAAATAGTAATATAACGCTAGGGGATTAACCTGAGAAAAAGCAACCATTATTACCAGTGACCGAGATTTTGCCCAAACTTTTGTGTTAAAACAAACCTTAACACAAACAACAATTCATAAACAACTTATTTTGACACAAAATAATTATTGGATAAACACAAAAACAAGTGAAAAAAAAAGGAAAAAAACCACGACCAAAAAATATAAATAACATTTTGGAGGAAAAAGCAATGACCTCCCAGATTGACATCCAGGTCTCCTCGGAAGCAATGACGCGTTGGGTTCTAACATTATACACAACATCGGGCAACCCAATCAACCACTTGAAAATATTAAAACGTAGTTTAAGTATCTCCATTCGGGCCATGTAGAAATCAGGCATATGTGCCCATCCGTACGACTCATTCATTTGTTTTCCAGTGTCACGTACAACCGAAGGTAGGATACCATTGTTGTGGCGAAAACCTTCCGAAGCGTACTCACCAAGAATAGATATAAAAGTGTAATCGTACTCCTCGGTCCAAATTTCATTATAAAAAAGACACGATCGTTGCACGATTGAAGATAATTCTTTTGCGGTAGACATGCCGGTTGCTCCCATCGTAGAGAATGGTTTTTAATTGACAAAAACTTGAACAACTTATTTTCGACTCTATCCTTAACAAGCTAGAATTATTTATAGTTGGTTGCCACTTAAAATGTTCATACCCTATACGCTTTGTGTTCCAGACAAATCCGGATTGTGGACCCAAACTTAAAGAGACCATTCAATAGCATGCGTAGGGAACCATAATGTCAACAGATTTGCGCATCCTGCAGGACGTCACGGGAGAAGATATCCTTACATTGCCTTTTTGGATCATGTTACTGTGTTTGAGTTTATCAACTATTTTTGGTAGAAAAAACAAAAAAAAAATAATACTAAGCATCAAAAGGGGACAAAAACATGTACTATTTTATGATTTTACCGAACACAAAGCGCATGTGACAAATTAGTGAACAATGGTCCCATTTTCCAAACAGCTCCATACATGCATTGCATGCACAAGACAAATCACAAAAGTATTCTGTTGAGTACATTAAAATCAAACCCCTACTTCACAGCCATGCACATATAAGTGGGGGGACAACTCTTCTAGACATTCACTTTCTTGCGGATCAGGGATAGTCTCGTGGCTACATGATCAATAACAGCATAGGTGCAGAGACTGCTTGGTCAAGCAGTCCACTGAATGCGCGTGCTTGCCCAGTCATTTCACCTTGGGCCCCCAAACCTCATTAAATCCAAACACACAAGGACGACGCATATAGAATTGCCACATTACAGATCTTTCATATCTTGTTGTCTCATTATACAAGAACACAGTAAAATTGGTATCTAGTTGAAAAGCCATATTTTCTTGTCATTATACCAATAATAACATTTCAAACAATAATTAATCCAAATACAACTACCAGCTAAGCTGATATTTTCTGTAGATTAGGAGACGGGGGGCACGCCGTGGGAGGGGTTGTCTTAATAAGCACAAAGGTGGCTGATTAGGTTGGGATTATGAAATGCAATTTTTTGTAACCAGCATTTTTAGAATTTGGTATAATTAAACACATGAAAGTAAGCATAACGTCACCATGCATTAAAATATAACCAAAGAGGGTAAAAAGGTCAATCCAATCACATCCCACTCTCTAATCTTGCTCAATTAAACAAACCAAACCAAAAGTGCTAAAAACAAAGCCATCGATGGGTTGCTTCAAACCAAACATTGATGACAATTATGCTTCAATGCGACTAATCTTGGCCAAGCCGGAAAAGCTGCGATTGGCTCATCCAACAAACCAAACGAACCCTTACAAAATGTGCCGAAAAATTATTAATTTCCGCACACTAGGGGCGTGTAATACAAGCGCTGTTATCTTTTGACGGAAAGGGGGTTTGGCACAGGGTATAAGAAAACACGGGGGGTTTTTTGTATATTTATAAACCACAGGGGATTTTCTGTTAATTTTCGAAACCACAAGGGGTTATTTTGGAATTTTTTCAAAAAAAATACCTTATTGTCCTTATATATATTTACTTACTATCTAGCAGTTAAAATTATTATATACTAATTAAAGATCGTGTAAATTGGAAATACATTTATTTTTCTCAAAAGACTAAATCAAAAAAATAATTAAAAAAGTTTATTTATTGAGTAAATATCAAATATTTAGTATTTTTTTAATATTATGTACGAAATATAAGTGCACAACCAATAAAACTTAATGCGAGAATTAAAAAATTTTAAATTATCTTAAAATGAGAATTAAGTACTCAATTTGTCAATTCGAACATTGAGGTATAGGAAGTTTTGATGACGAGAATTATGTGATCTAGAAGGGAATAATGACGACGAAAAAGAGTACTGAGGTATATGAAGTTTTGATGTGGCGTGGGTGGGTGTGGGGAATTCTTAACATTTAGTCTTGGATTGATATTCTCCATTTAAGACAAACGTGGTGAGTTGACTGGGTTACGTAATGGGAATATTTAAATTGACGTGTTGACTCTATTGTCAGTAATGTTGGGTTAGTAGGGCTTTCCCCCTTAACTAGTGTGTTAGCCGTTAGTTGGCTCTTGGTGTATTTGTTCTGCATATGCTCAAGGGATTCAATCAAGTGCACTGCTCTTGCGTGACTATTTGAGGGGCTTCTTCTCAAACTCGAGACTATGAGACTATATGAGATTATGAGGGATTTTAGGTGCTTCGGCTCAATAATTCGAGCTTAGGAACTTAATTAGGGATCGTGTGATCAAGTGACGACACTGATGGCCTCTTTTACCAAGGACGGTGGACAGATAAGAGGAGAAAGTCGTTATAAAATCTAATCAAGGCTTTTCCTTAGTCTTCATGTGTAGGAAAAGCTAACTCAAATTATTCCACGTATCAATAGCTAAATAACGCCACATCAAAATCCTTTTTTTAAAGACTTTTTGTAGAAATATTAAGGACTTTGGCATAATTCAACTTAAAAAAAATTAGTTTGTGAAGTGCCCTTATAATTATAGACCACATTTTAATATTTAATCAATGTGATATAGTTAACACGCTCAGGCCCGAATATTACGGAAATCAACCTAGAGCTAAATATTAGAGGTTTGGGTATAACTCAATCGCAAAAGTTAACTTTGAGGTGAGGGTTGCTCAAACCCTTATAAGGTAGGCCGCATCTCAGTATTTAATCGATTTGGAATAATTAATACTTCCTCACTAGATGAAATTGCACTTTAAGTTCGTATACAAATTTATTTATACTGCATAATATAACAAGGTGGTCATGGACTAAAATCAAACTTTTACCTTCTCCTCATGAAATTTCATATCCATGGACCCACTTTAAAAGCCCCTATTTTTAGGTTTGATTAATTAGACATCCCATTGGTTAATTTATTCCCTTTTAGAGCCCTTTAATATATGGCTGGTTACTAGCTTTCTTGGCATAATTTCCTAGCTTTCACATTAAGTTGATTCTTGCTTGGCATCCTACCAACTTCGACTCATTTTGATGTTTGTTTATTTTATCAAACTTTATTCAAATATTCTTCAGACATAGTTTTCTGCATTTCATTTTTCATCAATAAGTAATACAAGAATATATTTGCCATCGATTTAGTTACGATCAAATATGAATTAATGATATAAGAATATATATATATATATATATATATATATAAACGTACAAGAACAGTAATTATTTATTAACTCAAATACATAATTTTTTATCTGAATAAATTCCCATCAAAAAATAACTAAGACTTTGTTTGATAGAAAGGAAAATGAGAAGAAGGAGAGTGAAAGGAAGGAAAATAAGAGGGAAACAATCATTTTTGTTTATTTCATCGCAGGTGAAAAAGTAGAAGGAAAGAAAAAAAATGATATGGGGCCCACCAAATTTTTTTTTTCTCCCAAAATTAGGTGAAAAATGAAAGGAAAAAATTACAATTATTTTTCATTTTATTTTCTTATATTTTCCTCTCATCGAAACAAAATGTGGAAAATTAAAATCTATCAATTTTCATTCCCTTCCCTTCCCTTCCTTTCCTCTTTATTTTCTTTCCTTTGCCAAAACACACTGTAAGTGAAAACTCATCCAATTACACCAAAAGTAGTCATTACAGGCTCTTACCACTTTATTAATAATATGGATATATCTATTAAATTACTGCTTAAAATATTCTTAAACAGTAAACTACAAGCGTAATCTCTTTTAATACCTATTAAGAAAAATTATAACTATCATATTTGAAAATTTCCATTCATTGCAAGAAAAAAAAATGATAAAGTAATGTATAGCTATAAACAAATTAAGAAAAGTGTTCTTTCTAATATAAAAATCATAATTGCATTGTCAAATATGTACATATATATCATAATTAGAAAAAGAAATGGAGAAATTGGGCTTGAAAAAGATAAAACGTTGCTTGGGTTGTCAATGGAGTGAATTTTAATTCGAATTCTATTCAAATTTTAATATATTCTACCGATTAAAATATCTGATGGAGTAGACCTAATTATGAATATCCATAATCCCGAATAAATGGATAGGATATGGTGTCAATTAAGCAATTCGATCCATTAAATATCCAAATCCATACTTTAATAATCGTTTCTATTAGATTAATAATCTTTGTTTTGGGACTTAATTAATAACTTTATCTATATAATGTTGGCAGAGAAGCTCAAATAGAATACAATAATTAATAATATACTATTTTTTATTTTTCAAAACAATGTTTTTAAAAAAATAATGTTTAGTTTTTATTCATATTTTAAAATAATTTTCTACTTCATTAATTTTTTTTACATAAGAAATAAATTTTTTAATTGATTTTTAAAATTTAATTTTTCTAACTACTAACCGGATAGGAATTTTTTTTCATCGAGTTTTGGAATTTTTTTTTTTTTTTTATCTATTTGGACTTAGCAGTAATCAATTTAAATCCTATTGAATTCGGGTCGGATTCGAATACGGAGAGTGCTTATTGGAGTATGATTCGAATATTAGCTTCAAATCTGACTCATTGACAGCCCTGTCAGACATAATTCAGCCCAGCCCAATTATAAGCAGAATAAAGCCCAAATCTCGAGCAAAAATATTGGCACCGTTCACAAGTCTCAATATTTTCAGCGATTCTTTTTAATTCAAACTCGGATTCCAAATTTCTCTGTTATTTCATTGAGGTAATATTTCTTGATCAATGAGTACAATCAGTTATGAATATGTTATCTGTATGTACGTGTATGTATATATACGTATGGGAATGTAAATATGCTTGTGCGTGTGCATCTTGTACGTGCTTGGGAATGAGTGTGTTTTAGTTGCGCAATCGAGGTGTTCGACAAAATGTGTCACTGAATTTACTACTAACAAACATCTGATTATTAATGCTATAGCCTATCGAGAGCCCTTCAAAGTGATCTTCCTTACATATAATCTGGAAAGAAACGCGGTTTTAATCACTTATACTGAAGTTACTGCACAACTCTTTATGAATTACTGTTAAGGTTCTAAAATTTGGTTGCGTGAATAAGATACTATACTTTTCTCGTACTGATCAGTGTTATTAGTTCTGTGTGCTGAGAAACAAAGTGGGTCTTTTAGTTCTCGTGTTTATGTTGAAATATATATGAAAGCGTAGCTTCCTGTTTATATATGTTTGTGGCTTACATGTTCGCTTTGGTCTGATATTGGTTGCATCTTTGCCATGAAAAATGATTTACATCTCTTGACACCAGAAGAGTTTTGGCCTAAGGTGTAGTGTGTAAAGGAGACCAGAAAATGGCTCTAAGGCGAATGCTCGGATTTTCTGATGGGGAGTTGATAAGGTCAGATGCAAAACCGTGTTCCCGACTGATGAGGCAAACTGCTGGCATTTTTTCAGTGGGAGGGGCGTTAGGCTTTTGGATCCTCTGTCGCTTGCATCATGGTACGTACTGCACTGCATCTATTTAACATTTCTTGTTTATCAGCTATTGGCTTCTTGTTTCATGTGAAAATACTCATCTTTGTTTATCCTTTTTACTCGTAGAACTCTCACCTTTTCATTTTAAAGCAAGGATCGTGACAAAGTTTGAGTAGAAACTGTATTGTCTTGTTCCTTAATTTCATTATACTTTTTGTTTTTTCCGTGTTAATCTGCATCTGAAGGCAAATTGATACGAGAAACAGAGTTTTAGAAGTGCTGTTCAAGAGAAAGTTTCAGTTTTGATGAACATAAAGCATACCAGATACGCTATAATATAGATAATGCATGATCAATTCAAATTGTTTGCAATTTGAACTTCTCCACATTTGGGCATCCGATGAGCCAATGTTTCTCTACCTTTCCAGATTCTAAAGAGTTACAGGGAACTTTAGAGGTAGTAAGTCGAATTGTCTGATTTAGGTTATTAATGAATTTTCACTTGACTTCAGCTGTTAAGGTTGTCTTTTTGTTTCATAAATTAAAGCCTCGTCTAGTGTTCAATCAAATCTCGTTATTTTTGTTTACGAAATGTCTCAAAATCAATCATTATACTCATTCCAATGATAATAATCTATTCTTGATACTGATACAGGTCCTAGAATTACAGTTCCTCGAAGTCTTAGGTGGGCTGCTTGTGGGGCTGTCTCTACGAGCTCAACCATGGCTTTGCTGGTACGATTGTTTAGTCCTGAATGTGAACCCCAAAATATAGCTGCTTATGACCAGAAAAATTAATTTAAACACGCTGTTTTCTTATAGAATTTAGCTAGAAACTGAATGCAATATAGATGCAATGTCTTAATCTTGCTGTGAAATGGCAAATGTAGCATTTTATGAATGGCGTGGTTATATACAAACGCCATTCATTAATGAAATAGTTGACAACTATCATATGTGCAAAAGCTGCCAAAAAAAAAAAGAGTTCCTGGCAATGTGCGTGTGTGGGATGGTGTATGCGCGTATTAAATAATAAAATAAAAGAGCTATTACATCATACTACTTCTAATGCGTGCTTGAAATAAATCTAAGACCATGAATTCCCTTTATCACATGTATCTTTGCTAAGCTTAAGAGTGTTGTCCATAGGAGTTTGGACAGGCTTGGAACCAAGGAACCCAGTGTCAGAGAGGGTTCAAGACCGTATTTGTGTTGAGAGATAAAAATACCATGTGAGGAACGAGCAATTTCCAATCCCAAAAAATACTTCAAGGTGCCAAGATCTTTGATTTTAAAGGATTGATCGAGATAGGACTTGATGCTCTGTATTTCAGTGAGGTCATAGCCGGCTAATATAACGCCATCAACATATACAATAAAGCAGTGAAAGCAGTGGGAGTGTTCTTTACAGGAAGGGAGTGGTCTGACTTTGAT